>PVKH010018345.1:0-15156 GCA_004027955.1 Chaetophractus vellerosus | reverse complement strand
TCAGAGGCGTTATACCACACTGAAGTATGTGTGTGGGGGGGTTGTGGGAGGGGTGGGGGTAGGCATATGGGTACTCCTGGAGTCTCTGTGTAACATTTCTGTAATCAATGTATCTTAAAAATAAATATGGATATACATAAAAAAAAATTTTGTTGATAAAGAATGCTAACCATTATCTGAGCCTTATGCCAGTCATAATCTTTTTGATGGTGGAAAATAATACATTAACGAAGTTTTCCACATTGATTGACACTTCTTTTTACATAAGATGTATCTGCAGCATGTGATGCTGTTTGATAGCATTTTACCCACAATAGATTTTCTTTCAAAATTGGAGTCAGTTCTCTCAGACTCTGCCACTGATTTATCAACTAAGTTTATTTAATATTCTAATTCATTTGTTAGTCAGAGTAGATAGTGCATAATTCTTAAGAGGCCTCAGGTTTTTAGAATGGTTAAATGAGCATTGGCTTCAACTTAAGTCACCAGCTACATTAGCTACTGTCACAGTTTGATATTATTCATGAATTACAAAAAAGCTGGATTATGTTTGCAAACTGGGCTGTTCTTCTGGTGTGATCCCCTTTCATTGCATTAGATTCCCCTGAGATGTCTTTGATTAAATTACCTGAGAAGATTAGGGTTTTTATTTGACCATGTCTGCAGGGCATGACTCTGGGTTGAGTCGCCAACCCCTTCATGGACTACATAAACAGATGCTCCACAAGATACATGGAAGAAGACACAGAAAGAAAGAGAGCTCCATAGACATGGCAAGGAGATAATTTTGATCCTATGGTCCTGGGAAGAGACAGGATCCAGCCTATAGCTGAGACAGAGGAAGGATGAACCATTGCCGAGATCATCCACCATCTTGCTTCAACATGTGGCAACAATCTTTGTTGAGAAAGCCGTCTTGAGTTAGATTCTTAGGGCCTTGTAAGTTTAAGATTTATCCCAAATAAATACCCTTTATAAAAGTCAACAGATTTTTCATACTTTGCATCAGCACCCCTTTGTCTGACTAATACAAAGACATTACGATTGACCACACTGAAATAAAAATGACTATGAGAATAACATGAACAAATGCATATCAATAATAGATAACCTAGATGAAAGAATCAAATTCTCAGAAAAACACATACTACTGTGTTGAATCAAGAAGAAATAGGAGATCTCAACAATTACTAGGAAAGAGATTGAGTCAGTAATTTTAAAAAATCAGCAAGAAAAGCCTAGGACTAGAGGACTTCACAGGGGAATTCTACCAAACATTCCAAGAAGACTAAACTCCAAAACTCTTCCAAAATATTGAAGATGAGGGAACACTACCTAATTCATTTTATGAGGCCATCACTCACATACCAAAACCAGATAAAGATACCAGAAGAAAATACCACTATAGACCAATATCTCCTAGGAATATAGATGCAAAAATGTTCATGAAAATACTAACAAACCAAATCCAGCAACATATTAAGAGACTTATACCAAATTATCAAGTGGGAATAACCCCTGGAATATAAAGTTGTCTCAACATAGGAAAATACATTAATGTAATAACCCCCATTAACACAGTGAAGGTATAAAAACAGGATCATCTCAATTGATGCAAGAAAGTCATTTGACAAAATCCATCAAGCTTTCTGGGTAGAAACACTGAAAGCACAAGGAATAGAAATATACATCCTCAACATTATAAAGGGTATATATGAAAATCCCATAACTGATACCTCACTCAAAAGTCAAAAACTGAAAGCTTTTCCCTTTAAGGTCTCAACAGAGTTGCGTCAGCTACTCTCCAGTTCATTGGGTTTGTCCAACACAGCTAAAAAATGTTGATGGACAATTCCCATCCCCAAAAAACAGAATATCTACAACTGAAAGCAAAACAGCTCCTTCCATCTCCCCCATAAAATCTAAGGCCCCTCTCAATTTAAAACAGAGCAGCCATCTCTATCTCAAACTCTGCAAGGTTAAGGAATGAACAATCATAAGGGGGGAATGCAAACATGGACAAAGTAAACATTATTATTGTAGCAATGAAAAAAACATATAATATCTATATAAAGATAGTTACCAGAGGTTCTGAAAGGAGGGGGAGGGAATAATAGGTTGAACATAAGACATTTTTAAGGCATTGCAATTAAGAGTAAACTGCAATGTATTGACCTTGTTTAGTAGCAATGCTTCCATATTTATTCATTACTTGTAACAATGTACCACATTATTTTAAGTTGTTATTAATAAGGGAATATGTGGGAGGTGGAGAGGATGGGGTATACAGGAGACCCTTATATTTTTCATGTAATTTTCTGTAATCTGAAACTCTTTAAAAATAATGTTTGTTATAAGAATAAAAATAAAATATCTTGAAATAAAACCTGTCAGTATTCCTTCAATTATTTTTATGCTCTACTCTTAGGTTCATATAATTGCTATATCTTGTTGAATTTTCCCCTTTATCACTATATAATGTCCATCTTTGTCCCTTGTAACTGTTTTTGACTTAAAGTCTATTTTATCTGATATTAGTATGGCTACCCCAGATCTCTTTTGGTTATTAATTGCATGGTATATTTTTTCCATCCTTTTACTTCCAAACTACTTCTATCTTGGAATTTAAGATGAGTCATGCTTTTATATACATTCTGCCAAACTCTCTTTTCATGGGAGAGCTTAATCCATTTACAGAAGTCTTTCTTCTGTCATTTTGCTATTTAATCTTTGTAAGTATTATAGGTTTTTTTTTGTCCCTTTTCAATTAAGGCCTATTTCTATTTTTACTTGATTTTTGTATCCTACCATGTTATGTGACATCTTATTTCTATCTGAATATATTTTTCATATATTTTCCTTGTGGTTACAATGGGGTTAAAATTTATCATTCTAAATATATAACAATTATATTTGGTTTGATATCAATGTAAATTCAATAGCATGCATATAAAATTTTCATATACATCTCTGTCTTCCAGCTTTATTTTGTACTTGTTAACACTTATAGATTTCTATATATTGTACTCCACCACAATAGATTTATCATTACTTATTATCCATTTGCATTTTAGCACCTAGAGGAATTAAGAAATGGGGCAACACACCAAACGATACACTACAGTAATACTGATATTTATAATTATCCAAATGGTTGTCTTTATTGCAATTCTTTATTTCCTTATGCTACTTTGAAGCACTGTCTAGTGTCCTTTTACTTGAATCAGTTGAACCACCTATATCATAGCTTATAGAACAGGGCTAATTGTGATGAACTCCACCAGCTTTTTTTTTAGATTTATTTATTTTTTTATTTTCTGCTTTTTGTCTCTCCCCCCCCCACTGCGGTGACACGCCGAGTCAGCTTCACTGGTGACAATGGCCTTGCCCACTCGTGGGTGGCTTGTCCCACTTGCGGGCAGCTCTGCCCTGCCCACGGGCAGCTCCACTCTGCTTGCAGGTGGCTCTGCTCTGCCCGTGGTGGCATTGCCCTGCCGGTGGCAGCTTTTGCCCTGCCCATGGTGGCTCTGCCCTGCCCATGGTGGCTTTTGCCTTCTCAAGCAGTCCGCCCACCTGGAGAGGCCCTGGGGATTGAACTCAGGGCCTCCCATGTGGTAAACTGGCACCCTATCCACTGGGCTATACAGCCGGCCCCTCCACCAGCTTTTGTTTATCTGAGAATGTCTCAGATCTCTCCTTCATTTCTGAAAATATTGTTGGATATAAAATTCTTGGCTTACAGTTGTTTTCTTTCAATACTTTAAGTATTTAAATGCCCTACCTCTTCTCTCCATGGTTTCAAATGAGAAACCATCATGCAATTTAATTGTGACTCCATTGTACTTACTTTGTTGTTTTTCTCTTGCATCTTTCAGAACTCTCATTATCCTATGCATTTGATAGTGGGATCAACATATGAAGGGGTGTATTTTTCTTCATGTTCATTCTGTTTGGTGCTCACTGGGCTTCTTGGATGTGTGTATTCATGTCTTTTCCTAGGTTTTGGGAAATTCTGTCATTATTTGTTTGAAGAGTCCTCCTGCCTCTATCTCTCTACTCCTTTTGGGGCTCTCATAATATACATATTGATCTACTTGTTGTCTCTGAGGTACCTCAGGCTATTTTTACTTCTAATAATTCTTTTTTTCTTTCATTCCTCAACTTGACTCAGTTCTAGAGTGTTGTCTTTGAGTTTACTGATTCTTTCTCCTTTCAGCAACAATCTGCTCTTGAAACTCTTCTTGGAATATTTTATTTCAGCTATTGTGGTCCTCAACTCCAGTAGTCCTGTTTGGTTCTTTTATAAAATTTCAGTCTTCTTACTAAGATTTTCATATTGTTCATTCATTGTTTCCTGATATTCTTTTGTTCTTTCATTTTCCTTCATCTCCTTGAGCATTTTTAAGAGCATTTTTTAATGGCTTTGATTGGTATGCCCACATACTGGTCTTCTTCATTGGTGTTTTCTGGATTTTTATCCTTTTCCTTTGAATTGGCTATCATTTCCTGTTTCTTTTTGTACTCTTTTGTTGAAAACTGTGCATTTACTTATTTTTAAATGTTAACTCTGGGACTTAATCCCTAAGATGTCTGTTTCTTGATTTTGTAACCAACCTAAGACAAAACAGATTGTCTTGAGCTTCAACTCTCCTATTAAGAAAGTCTGCTAAAAGCAAATGAAATGTGCTGTGTTTTCCTATCTTTCTGAACCTCTTTCTTTCCTGAGCTTTGGCTTGTTAGTTGTTTCAGATTTCCCTGTTTAAAGGCATTTGTTTATCCTCTCTATTTCCCAGAAGACAGACTCCCCCCTCCTGGGTGTTTGAAGATGGTAGGCCTTTTCCCTAGTGGTCTTCATCTGTAGTTTCTTACACTCTTTTCACTGCCTTAAGGTGTTTTACCTAGAGGGCAAATTCTGGGAGGTGGGCCATGCCTGAGAAGACTTTCCCAAGCCAGGCTTTCCCAATCAATGAAGTAATAGTTTCCCATGAAGGGGGCACAGCCTGGCTGCAAAGTGCCCTCAGAGGGAATAAAGAAGGGCACTAAGAACTTCTCTGATAGTTTTGCAATGCTTAGCTTTCCTGACCTGACCAGCAAATGTAACCCTTCAGCTAACTATTCTCCTGAGGTAGCCCTGAGGTAGCACAGCATCTTTTATTCTTCACTGCTGCCCCTGTGGTTGAAAACATTGCTGCTGCCACCTTTGTCTAAACAAGTTGAAATAACGGCTGTCCCTCAGAGCCTAGTCCACAATAATCTGAATTCACTAATCAAAGGCTGTGATCAGTAACCAGTCATGTCTGTCCCAGTTCTTGAGGAAGAGGATCTTTATGTCCCTTTCACCAGAAAATTAGCCAGGGGCTCAACCCCAAAGTTGCTTGCTGCGAGAGTGGGGAGAAAAATTCATTGTTCTTTACCAGTATCTTCCTCCTGCTCTTCCTTGGATTTCACACAGTGTTTCTGTGGCCTCTGGAGTTTCAAAATAGTAGTTTCATATGTTTCCTGCCTGATTAATAGTTCTTTTGATGGAAGAAATGGAAGTCCCTACGCAACCATCTTCCCAAAATCTTCTCTTATTTTTGCTTTTTTCAATCAACAGCATAACTATTTGTAGCTTTCAAATTTCCAATTTACATTAATCTGAAATTCAAGTTTCAAATTTACATATTTGCACAATGTTCATTACTGTTCTTTGAACACTGGATTTCCTATTTCAATATTCTCCACTCATAAAATTATTTTCAGCTTACACAATTTCCAATCTTTAAAATATCACTCTTAAATACAAGGAATCTTCCATGAATATGTCTTCCATATTTTCAGAAATATTGTTTTTGTCTCATTTATTTCATTATATGTCTCATGAAAATTGATTAGTCATTTGAATTTTTACCTCCCTTCCACTTGCTAACTTCTCAAACAATAGAGGATAGATTACTTTGAGATCAAGGACCATTTTTCCTCTTTAAAAATAAAAACATATAACAAAGTGAACCCTTTGGTGAAAAATGGACTGTAGTTAACAGAACAAATATGAGAACATTCTCACATGAAGTATAAGAAATATATAATGCTAATACAGGCTGTTAATAATATGGTGGGTTCAGGGAAAATTACACCAAATGTAAGATATAAACTATATTAGTAGTGATATTTTGATGATGGTCTTTCATCATCTGTAACAAATGTTCCACAACAATGCAGGATATTGGTGGTGGGGTGATGTATGGAAGTTCTGTATGCTATGTCTTTTTATTCTGTAAGTTCAACAAATTTTATTATACACATTCCCTTTAATTCCTACTGTATACTTCATCTCAAGTGGAAATTTAAAAGGTAAACTGAAGAGAGCAAGAGCTAAAACCAAAGCTGATCTCCACCCTGACCTCCTATCTTCCAACCTGAATGAGCTGTGAAAGATGATTGTGACAATCTGCTGGAGTCTGATTCCCTCAGGGACCTCTCCAGTGCATGACCTTTGGTTTACTAAATTGAAGAGATAAACAGTTCACAGTGTATGATTTACTTGACATAATTGTACTTTATCAGGCAATTTAGATGAATTTTGGAGGAAACAATTGCATTTGCAGTGATACACAAACAACTCGGCCAGAGGCACAGATTTATTTGGATTTGGAGGTGTGTAGCATGTGGGGGCAGCTTAATTTATATTAAAATGTTTGACTGCAATATAGCAACAAGTTCACATCCAGATCCTAGTCCAAATATATTTTTGCCAAAATGGTTAACAAAAATTTGGACATTGCTATATGCAGAATGTTATTAGTACTCTAAACACTTTATAGTTAACAAATACAACTTATTGGAATAATAATTTTTAATTCCACCAACAATTTTTATTTATTTTTATTTTTTATTTTATTTTATTTTTAATATACTTTTATTTTTAAAAGATACTTAGATTACATAAATGTTGCTTAAAAATTATAGATGATTTCAATATGCCATACTCCCTACCCTTCCTACATTTTCCCACAAACATCATACTCCATTAGTGTGGTACTTTTGTTACAATTCACAAAAACATTTTGGAGCATTGCCACTAAGCATGGATAATAGTTTACATTACAGTTTACACTCTCTTCTGCACAATTTTATAAGTTATGACAAGATATATAATGGCCTGTATCTGTCATTGCAATGTCATTCAGGACAATTCCCTAGTCCCAAAAATGCCCCATATTACACCAGTTTTCCTGCTCCCTGCCCTCAGAACCTCCCGTGGCCACTGCCTCCACATGAATGATAAAAATTTTTCCATTGCTAGAATCACAACAAGTCTATAGTAGAATACCAGTGAGTTTACTCTAGTCCATCACTCTTTCCCCAATCCTGAGGATTCTGGGATGATAATGCCCAAATCACCTCTAATTGGGAGGGGGCTTAAATCCCATGGGGCCGATAGATGGGACTAACTTGCTTGCAATTGTAGACTCTCTCTTTCTTGGGATGGTCATTGTCCATCATCATCTCCTTGTTAGTGGCCCTGGGTGAGCCCAATGAACTGTGGAGTAGGTGTTGCAACTCTGGTGAGATTCAGGGCCCATCTGACAAATGGACAGCCCAAAGACTTAAGTCTCTTGGACATAGACCTATCAACTTTAGTAGTAACATAGTTTCAAATATAATGGACAGAAGAGCCATGTGTAGGGAAACCACAACTGAGTCACACTGGGGAGCATAAAATCCCAAGTAGGGCCACTGGCAGGGTACCATGCTATTTGAGGCAATATTTACTTTGGCAGTAAATGAGATACTGCTGAGACGTGTATAAGCTTAATCTCTGGAATGACTGCCTGACTCACTTTGAAGTCTCTTAGCCATATAAACTCATTTGTCTTTACTCTTTCCCCCTAATAGTCAAGGTCTTTTGCCAGCTGCATTGCTAGTTAGTGCTTGGTAGTAATCTCTAGGTGCCAGGAAAGCTCATCACCCAGGAATCAGGGCCCACGATTGGGGAAAGGTAATGCATTTATATGCTGAGTTTGGCTTAGAGAGATGACTCATTTGAGCAACAAGGAGGCTCTCAGTAGGTAACTCTTAGGCACCCTATAATACTAGGCTAATTTTCAATTTCAAAGGTAAAGGATTATAAGTACATTCATCAATATGAAGGGCCTATCAATTGTCCACCCTCCTTCACTAGTCATTGCCCCTGTACTTGGGGGATTCTTGCTGTCCCACTACAGAATGTGGCAGAGCTCCCCAGGAGGGGAATTCAATATTCTTTCAGTTATTGTGTGAATCTCCACAAACCGTGGCAATGGCACATGTAAAGTTGAACACATTAGTATGCCTTATATGTATGCCCCAGGTGAACCTGCATCCATGCATCCCTCATCACTAACACCCCACATCAATGATCCTTCTCTGTCACAGTTGTAAGTTTCTGATATCCAAAACTTTGTCAAAAATGAAGCCAACAAAATAACCAAATACAATTAAGAAAATGAAATAATAGTGACACTTTTAAAAATAACAAATAAAAAACAAAAAATAAAAAATTAGAATAATAAAAAATAATTTAAAAATACAAATTTTAAAAAAATGCTTTTCTCTTGCTGCTCTCAGAATTCTCTCTTTGTCTTTGCCATTTGACATTCTGATTATTATGATGTTATGTATGTTTGCTTTTTAAGTTCCCACCTATTACTATATACTTATTTTTTTATGTATGTTTATGTATGAGTGATAAACTTCAATAAATCACTGTAAAATCTGTGTCTTGTATGTAGAGTGACATTTTGTTACATTTATTCCCCAGTGTTTTATTTAAAATTTTCATTGTGTCTTCAAAGTAAATTTAGGTTACAGAAAAGTCACATACAGAATATAGGGGATTCCCATATACCCAACATCCTCCCCCTTTCCCCTTTTCCCCTATTAATAACATTTTACATGTGGATGGTACATTTGTTACAATTGATGTGCAAATATTGAAACAGTACTACTAACCATGGTCAATGATTTACATTATATTTAATATTTTGAACCACAGTGTTTTATAAATTTTACTGAAATTTAATATGGCCTGTAACCATTATTGATAGATCATGTAGAACTCCTCCATCACCTCCAAAATGCTCCATGTTCTATCTATTCTATTCCATCCTCCCCCTCCTCTAGGGTCCCATGTCAACCACCAAGTTTCACTCCTTGAAGATCAAGATTCATAGTTACTTGCAATAACACTGAGGGCTTGACATCCTGGCCTGTCCTCCCCTATTGGGCACTGCCTATGTTCTCCAGAGACTCCTGCCATTCTATTTGAGAACATAGCAGGACTCCCCATGATTTAAATCAAACACTTTCTGGCTCATTATGTTGCTCTCCACCCACTGATACAATACACTATGATAATATGTACACTCACACACTCCCTCAAAGCCTACCCCAAGTGTGTCCTGTCCCACTGCCCCCTACATACAACACCCTAAACAAGTAACCCTCCCCTGCCATATTTTCCAAAAGAACATTCCCAGCTTGTAGTTTCAACCACATACCCACAAATCCACAGAGTTCACCTGCTCCCTCACCCAATGCTCCCCCTAGTCCCATGGACAGTCTAATCCCCCATTCCTACCCTACCCCCCTCAGAACCAAGCACAGCTCAACCCAATAGCATCACTGAACTACTGCCATGCCCCTCCACTTCACAACTACACCCTTTTGCCTTATCAGAGATTTTGTCCATATGGGCATTGGCTCACAACCTTCTTCTCCCTTTATGTCTCCTGTGAATCTATCTTCCAGACTCTAGCTTTGTGAGTTTGCTCAATTTGCTTAATTCACATCAGCGAGGTCATGTAATATTTGTCCTTCTGTACCTGGCTTGCTTCACTCAACATAAGGTCTTCAAGATTCATCCATGTTATCATGTGTGTTAATACTGCATTCCTTCTTACAGCTAAGTAATATTCCATTATGTGTATTTGCCACAATTTGTTTAACCATTCATTTGTTGATGGACATTTAGGTTGTTTCCAACTTTTGGCAATAATGAATAATGCAGCTATGAACATTAGTGTGCATATATATGTTCATGTCACTGCTTTCATTTCTTCGGGGTACATAATCAGCAGTGGGATTGCTGGATCATATTGCAGTTCTATATTTAGCTTCGTGATGAACTACTAAACTGTCCTCAACAAAGGCTGCACCATTCTACATTCCCACCAGCAATGAATAAGGGTTCCCATTCCTCCACATTCTCTTTGAAGTCCTCTGTTTTTTAATAGCCACCAATCTAATGAGTGTAAGATGATATCACTTTGTAATTCTGATTTGCATTTCCCTATTAGCTAGTGATATTGAGCATCTTTTCATGTCTTTTTTAAGCCATTTTCATTTGTTCTTTGAAGAAGAGTCTATTGAAATCACTTGCCCATATTTTAACTGGTTTGTTTGTCTTTTCACTTTCAAGGTGTAGGATTTCTTTTAACAATTGATGTTGTAGGTGGCCCCACCTCACCTTGCATGATCTTTTCTGATTTTGTATCTTTGTGTGATTTATAAATCTTCCATAATGTAAATGGACAAAATGATGTAAATTTAACATAAAACTGCCAATTGTGGGAGGAAGGGGAGCAGATATTTCCTTAGTAATATGTAGTATTTTAGAAATGCATCCTGCTTTCTTTCTATTTCTGCATATTTTGGGGGTCAATAAAACCCATAGAATGATCATATGCTACACAATGTAACCTAAAACAATGAGTAGATATGAAAGGGAATAGAAGAGAATGGAATCTCTCAATAGGGGTAAAAGACCTAGATTTAGGGTATGGCTTTATACTGGTAACACCACAGGGACTGCTTGTCCAAATACAACAATAAAACTTTAAAAGATCCAGTAAGGATTTATGATGTTGGGCTCACTTCCTTGGGGAGGAGCTTTAACCTTCTATTTTACCTAACAACACATCAAATAATTTCAATGAATAGAAAATGTACAATTAAATTTACATACTTGTGTTTAACTGTTTTACTGTTTTATATAATAGCAATATAACTATTTATGACTTCAACTGAATTTTTGAAATAAATCAAAATACTGAATTTGATTTATTTCCTAAATGAAAGAATAAAATACAGAATAATAGGGAAAAAAGAATAAAATAAAGAATAAAATATAGAAAAATGATGTTATTTGGAATCAAGAAGGAATAATGAAATCTAAATGAATGAAAAAATATTCAAGGAAATGAAAACTTATGTAAGTACTTGAGTTATTTTGCTTATTTTTTCTGTGAAATAAAGGCCATTAAAAGTACTTCCAAATCTAGAATTAATATATCTTTATAGAAAATTTATGACATGCCAATCACTGTTATTACTTCTGTGAAGAATGTAAATAATATGAATAATCAAATGCATGGAGCCTTCCTTGAAGGGAGGATGGGAAATCATGCAGTAATGGAACTGGGAATTACTTCAACTTCAGATTACTTACATTAGGATCTTCCTCCTTCATATGAGGAACTAGATCTTCCCATATGCTTCATAGGTTGTCAAAGGCTATAGCACAAAACAAACATGGCATCAGAACCTATACTTCAACAAAGAAGCTCAAATCCTTATATCTAGCTTACAGAATCTCAGGCATGCAAAGCCAACCAGCAATAAAATAGAAAAACTAAGTTGCAAATGAAAGGAATAAATATGACAGAACATGCCAAAGTGAGAGATAACTTGACAAGACAGGTATGGTTCATTAAATGAAGAGGAGTGAGGAACAGGGGACAGGATTGCCATAGTCATTGGCTTTTTCCTAAATTTCTATAAACAAAGATGAATTCTTTAATCCACAATGTTTTTAATGTAATAATATATAAATATGTTTGGGCAAGTTTATAAATTGATTTACTGTCTTAATATTAAGTAGAAAAAAATGAATATTAAATATCTTTCTAGCAGTAAGTTCCATTCCAAATGTATTAAAGAAAATGTTATTGAATATCAACAAAACAATTAGAGTTTGCATTCATGGACTGTACCATTTGATGAATGAACTCATATTATTGGGTAATTATGTAAATTGATGAATTCAAAGACAAAATATACATGTAGTAACCAATAATAGAAGGAATTCAGACAGTTTTTGGCATAAGAAAAATTTTACCATAAGGAATTTTTATGATAGATATTTAAAAATAATGAGTGTTAGTGGGGAATTGAAAGAAGTTTCCTTGGTGAAAAAGAGTGCATTTATGCTGAAGATATAGATTGTGTAGCATGTTAATACAACAAAGCAAAGGAAATCTCATACAATGAAAACGTAAGCACAGAATATGAAATTTTAAGAGTTTTTCTCAAGTGTCTGCTGTTTTTGGGAAAGAGGATCAAAATTAAGAGAAAAAAAGAGAAAAAAATCAAAATTAATTTGTTCAACATTTATGTAAACTAACAGTGGGATTAGTATATGAATAGATACAATTACATTAAATCTCTTGAATCTGGTGAACCTAGTCATTGATATATTAAATTCTTGAGCCAATGAAATGTGAGCAGGATTGTCAGGTGGACCTTCCAAGAAAACAGATGAACTATAATGTGGCTCATCATGTACTTTTAGTTTTCTTTGTCCCACAGCATACAATATTTCTGAAAAAAGCTAGTCAAATAAAATAGACAATGTGAAAAAGGGCTACATCAAACTTGCAATGAACATGTAGTGTGAATGAAGAGTATACTTTCACCTAGATGAAGTGTCAAGAATTTGATTTTGCTTCCTTTTAGTATAACATCAGCTAGCCTATGCTGACTAATGCACAACTGAATAATTTCCTGACTCAGGCTCTTCATTCAGTAAGAGCTAGTGTGCCAAATCATAGACAACTCTTCAATTTTCAGTTTCAGGAATAAAAAAATCAAAGAGTAAAATATATCTGGGAGCAGATGTGGATCAAGCAGTTGAGCACCCACTTCCCACATGGGAGGTCCCTGTTTTGGTTCCTTGTGCTGCCTAAAAAAAAATCAATAAGCAAAACAAATGAAAAAACCAACTCAGGTGAGCCAAAGTGGCTCAGTGTTGGGTGCCAGCTTCCCACATACAAGGTCCCTAGGTTCAATCCCCAGCCACTGTTACTAAAGAAAAGCCAATCTATCCTATTGATCATATTTAAATTTGTAGTTTCTAATATTGGTGTCACTCATATAAATTTATTTAAATCCAATCCTGTTGTACACCATGCTTTCACAAACTATACTCGTCTAATCTATTTTAAATTATTACATCTGATAAGATGATCTGGAGTGAAATCTTACACTATTCATACTTATACTTGTAGGAAAGAGAAAATTCAATAAGCAATGAAATATGACTAAATAATGCTTTGCAAAACAAGAGAATTAAAACCACATCACAAGGGGGCACAAGACTGTGGTGGTGTAAGGAGCTACAAGTTAGCTTGTCCCACCGTGCAATCACTCAGAGCTATCTAAAGTGTTCCCTCAGCCTCTCAGGGCAATGGAAGCCATATTTGGCCCTGATCAGCTAGACTGCTGGGCACATTTATGACTCCATCCCCATCCCTGACAGGGCAGGAAGAGGGATAGTGCACCTTCAGCTTCTCTGGGCAACTTCAGTCAATTTTGGCCCACACAGATGAGATTGTTGGGCAAACTTGTGGCTACTTTCCTGCTCCCAACAGGACAGGTGGAGTGTGGTGTTTCCTCAGCCTCTCTGAGCAACTACAGTCACTTTGTAGAACTACAAAGACTAGACTGATGGGAATTCCTGTGACTCAATCACCACCCATACCAGAACAAGAGGGAAAGAGCATGCTGAGCCTCTCCAGCAATGCAGCTACTTTTGGCCCAAATGGAGTAGATTGTTGGACACATCTCTGGCTCCAAGACCAAGCCTGACAAACAGAAATACAGACAGTGTTTTATCAGCCTCTCCAGGTAAATTAAACCAATTTCAGCCTGCACAAAATAAGTGGGCACACTATTGGCTCCATTCCCACCCTTTACAGGGAAGGAGGAGGGACAGTGCCACCTCACCCTCTCTGGGAAACTTCAAGTACTTCTGGCCTGCCTGGACTAGATTTTTGGACACTCCTGAGGCTCCTGTCACTGGCAGGGGAGGGGGGCAGTACCTCATCAGTCTACCTGGGCAAATGCAGGCAGTTTTGAACCACATAGCTTAATGTGTTGCCCACACCTGCAGCTCCATCCCTGCCCCAGACAGGGGAAGAAGTGGCATGGAGCACCATCAGTCTTTCCAGGCAACTCCAGATGGATTTAAGCTGCGTGACTTGAATTACTGCACATGGTTGTGTCTCCATCCCTAACCCTGACAAAAAGAATAGTGGGAGAAGTTTCATCAGTTCCAGGGGCAAAATGGGCAGCTTCAGCATCCACAGCTTACAGTACCAACTGTATCCTTGGTTCCTACTATGGAGCGAGCAAGAGAGTAAAGGCAAGAAAGAGATGAAAAAGACCTGAAAAAGTTCAGATTGTCTAAACACAAACCACTATAAAGTTCCAAATTAAGCTGAACCAAGTATAAAACAGGGGCTGTAGCATAAACCCAATCAAATAGAAAGCTCTATGCTAAAATGAGAACTAAACCCAGAATAAATACATATAGTAAATCACATACTGAGACATCAGCAAAAAATTACAATCCATACCAAG
This sequence comes from Chaetophractus vellerosus, assembly GCA_004027955.1. Taxonomy (NCBI): domain Eukaryota; kingdom Metazoa; phylum Chordata; class Mammalia; order Cingulata; family Chlamyphoridae; genus Chaetophractus; species Chaetophractus vellerosus. The sequence goes on along the minus strand of PVKH010018345.1, from coordinate 495 downwards.
AAACAGGAAGATATGGCCCAGTTAAAGGAACAAGCTAAGCTTCCAGATGACATAAAGGAGTTGAGACAACTGAACATAGATGCTTGAACAAATATCCTTAATGAATTCAAGAGATGGTGTGGGAGTTTGATATTGTTTATCAATTCCATAAATAGGTATTGGATTATGTTTGTAAACTGGTCTGTCCCTTAAGGCATATTAGATTATATTGAATTCAGAGGTTTCATTTTTTATAATGACTGGGGTTTGATTGGGCCATGTCAGTAGGCCATTGCATCCCCACCCCCTTGGTGGGTGGGGGGACTCACAGAGAAAATTACATGGCAAAGTACAGGAGTTGGGAGTTTTGAGCTGGAGCCCAGGAAGTGAACAGACAGGAGAAGAACACAGAGGAATAGAGATGGCTCCTTAGACACTGCAGAAGCCCCAGGGAGAGAGAGACAGAATCATTCACCTGATAGTCTACAACTTGCCCTATGGAGAGAGCACAGCAGC
>PVKH010018344.1:0-15161 GCA_004027955.1 Chaetophractus vellerosus | reverse complement strand
TCCTATCATACCCAAACCAGTATAGACAATAGAAGAGGAGAAATCACTCCCCAAATGGTTTTAAGCATTACCCTGATTAAAAAAATAAACAAAGCAACAGACATGGACATGACAAATTAAACCAAAACAAATAAAACATTTGATACAGTATCCTTGATAAACATTAGCACAAAAATGCTTAACAAATTATCAGCAAGTTGAATCCAGCCACATAAGTGTAATAAGTCATAATCAAATAGGATTTATCCCAGGAATGCAATGTTGTTTAACATTTGAAAATCAAGTATGCATTTATTATCTCATAATTTCTGTGGATCAAGAATTTACTTACAGCTTAGTTTAGTTATTTGCTTCTGTATCTCTCACATGGCTGCAAGTAAGTTGCCAACAGCACTAGCATCTCATCTGAAGACTCAACTGTGGAAGGGTCTGCTTGCAAAATTGCTTATGAGGCTGTTGGTGAGATTCAATTGCTTTGAGGCTATTGAACAATGGGCATCAGTTCCTAGTTGACTGTAGGTTTGTTAGGGGCTGCCCTCAGTTCATTGCCACATGAGCCTCTGGAACATGGCAACATGTTTCATCAAAGCCATCAAAAGATAGAATCAGCTATCAAGATTTAATCATAATCATTTGTAATCTAATCATGGAAATGTCATCTTCATAGTGGGAGGGGATTAAGCAAGACATGAATAGCAAATTTTGGGCATCATTAAGGACCATCTTAGAATCTACTTACTACATATAGAAATGTAAAGCTCCAATCCTCACCAAAATTGTTCTTGGAATAAACAAAGAGCAAAGATGGTAGATTTCTACTAGCTAATTTCAGGAATCATACTAATCAAGAGAAATCAAGTTATTAAGGTATTGTTATACTGATAATCATATAGATCAATGAAACAAAACTTGTAGAATTCAGAATTTAAAAGGAGTGAATTTTAGTGTATAAATAATAAAGTTAATAAAATGATAAAAATATATCATATGTTGATAAGTAAGTTGGAGAATAATAAAGGAGGATGTGGAGTGCTATAAGAGGAGGGTTTTGTTGCAATAGGATGGTCAGCGAAGGCTTCATCGACACTTAGATCATTTTTGTGGTAGGAGGGTCAGTGAAGGTCAGGGAAGTGGAAAAACCTTTTAGGTTGACAGCACACAAATGCAAAGCCCATTAGTGGGGAGCACACATGATATGTTTGAGGAACAGCAAGGTGGTTATATTCTGGAGAGGAGTAAGCAAGTGGAAGAATGATTAGAGATGTTGTCACAGCAGTAATTTCAGAAGTGGGAGAGAGGTGGAAAATCATGTAAAGCCATGGAAGTTATCTTAAGGAAGAATTCAGTGGTTTTGAGCAGAGTAATGACACAGTTTGACATATTTTATAGAGGTAACCCTGCTTCTGTGATGAATACTGATATAGGGGTATAGGGGGAGGCAAATGAAAAGGCAGGCAGAGTATTCAAGAAGTTATAGCAACATATATTTTTAAGATGTTTATAGACTTTGGACATTTTCATAGGATTTTATGGCAGGTTAGATGTAGATATAAGAGAAATTCAGGAGTCTTGAATGACTACAAGGATGTTGTATGAACAAATGGAATAATGACAACATTAATTACTGAGGTAAAGAAAACTGTAGTAGATGCATATCTTTGTTATGGAGGGATAAGTTCAGCTGTGGATGGGCTAAATTTTAGATGCTTGTTAGACATCTAGATCTAGATGGTCAGTAAGCAGTTAAATATACAAGATTGTTGTTCAAAGATATGTGCATATAGGATTCAACAGTGTATAGATGCTATTAAATCATGAATTGTTTAAGACTGCTAAGTGAATGAATGTGAAGGAAGAAAAGAAAATAATCATTAACTGGGATCTAAAACAATTCAATATGAAAAATAAGGGATATAAGAATAAAACAATAAAGGGAATGAGTAGACAGAAGAGTTCAAAAGAAAATAAATATGATATTCAAAGAGGAGATATATATTAATAGTCAAATACTGTCCCATTAATTAAAATGAGGATTGAGAAGTTACTGGGTTTAGCAGCCTGGAAGTCACTGGTGAGAATTTCAAAACAGCCCATCTATAGACTATGAGAGCAAAGTCAACCAGGACTTGATTCAAAAGAGAATGGGAAACTGTGAAAAAAGTAAGAAAGTGGTTAAAATTAGAGTCAAAACAGTAGTTACTGTTTAAGCTGGAGAGAGGATTCTGTGCCCGAAAACGTGCTGTGGAGGGCTTCTAAGTGTCTGACAAGATTCTATTCCCTGACATGTGTAACAGTTACAAGCCTATTTGTCAGAAAATAATTATTTATGCTGTATATGTATTTTATGTTTTTGTTTGTGTTATATTTACTAAGATCTAAATTTTCAAACGTTTATAAAAAGTTTTGTAAAATGAAGAAGCAGGGCAGCAAGTTCACTGTAATTGGAAGCTGAGAAACGGGGTAGTAATTAGAATCATAGAATCAGGAAGGTTTTTATTTTTTCACATACTGAGGGGAGTCATTCAATGGAGGGAAAAAACTGGCACAAAAGAAGTGGGAGAATTGCTGGAGCGTTATCCTTTAAAAAGATATGAGCAGATATAATATAACACACAAGTAAAATGTTTGGCTTTAGGTAGGAACAAGGGCAGTTTATCTCTAATAAGAGGAGTAAAGTTGGAGAGTGACCATAGATTTAAGTAAAGGAATAAATTTAGGTTTGAACTTATGGACGATGTGTTCCAACTTTCATTTTCCAACTTTGATAGAAACAAGTTCATTAAATGAATTTTAGGTTTGAGTAGGAGGCTACAGATTTGATGAGATGAGAGAATTTACAAAATTGAAGCCTGAGAATGGAATAAGGACTGAAAAATATGAATGCAGTATAATTGCCAGCATCATTAAAGATCCAAGCAAGGAAGACACTGAATGCCATCTCATGTCTCATGGGACAGAAGTCAGAATACAAAATGAACCACCAAGATTCTGGTAGAGCAAGAAGGTGTAGAAGAACCCATTACATAAGAAGGTTGGAAAGTTTGCTCTTGGCTAACCAAAACTTCCAGAAATCCATTGGAAGTGTGTTGGAAGTTGAAGAATTGTGGTAGATTGAATCATAATCTTTGGAAAATAGAGAACAGGAGATGTGTGGGTTGCAATGATAGTCCAAAATATCAGGATGGGATTAACATAAAGAGTAATCCAATTATTTAATATTACTCTTATGCATGGTTTTAGAGATAGTTGGTTGAAGTTGTTTTGTCTAGAGTGGTGGGGATCTTGTCAGACACATTAAGATTTCTAAAGTTCCTTTTCCACACTTTCTATTAATGATATGGAATCTAGGAAATGGAGATCTTATCCAGTCCTCACATAGCTTGAATGCCCTTCCAGCTCCAGAAGCAAAGAGAACTTTGATTCTGTAGGCCTGGAAGTCAAATGAAAGGTGGGCTTACCTTAAGCATCAGGAACTCCACAGGCTTTTTTTGACTTCTTCCAGTGGAGGCAAAATGAGATATATCAACCACATTTAAAGGGGTTTGTACATACCAAATATTCTCTAGCCCACAGATTCCCATATAAAATAGTGCCACATTCTTTTACACCTATTTTTCTAGCATACAAATCTATTAATTACCATAATTCTTTACATAGACCATATCCTTAACAGATAATGGTTGTACATAACAGTGAAAAAAAATGGAAAAATATTCCCCATTGACTTTGCAGAACTTCCAATTAAAGTAATAAATCCCTTTGGTACACTAATGTTTCTGATTTCCATTATAGAATACTATTCATTTTGTAAATATGGCATTTGAATTGAAAGGTCTGGGAAAATGCTTTGTTTCTCAGAGTAGCAGGTCAGCTCATGTCTTTTTCAGAAAGTGTTTGTTTTGCTTTTCCTTTTTTTGTTCTTTAAGTATTTTACCAGATTCTAATGACAAAAGTGAAGAAAGGGAATTATTTGCAGAGGCATGATATATATTCAATAACTTATGTTTCAAGAACTGTGTCAAATACTGATGATGAAACAGCCAAAAAGTGTCCTTTCCCTTCAGTCCTTATACTTACAATCCATTTAGGGAGGCAGTCATGTAAACAAATCAGAATTAAAACACATCATTTCTATCATGCAGATATAACATGCCATGGTGGGACACATTTTATGATTAAAAATATGCATAAATTATTTTTATTTACTAATTTCATTTAAATAAGCATAGTTTCAAAATCTGTTACTACTAATAAAAACTGCAATGGAGATTAGAGGTAAGTTTAGCCAATCATTGTAAGCTTTTTATTAGCATTCAAAATATGTGAAGTGCTTTACATACATGATCCTCAGAATGATCCTACAAAATAAGTAATTCCATTTTACAAATAGAACTATCAAAAGCTCAGAGAGATCTTATTGTTTACTAAAACTAACAAGTGACACAACAGATTACTAGAAAAGACTTGTCAGATGGCAGGGTTAGTACTATTTAAACTATGCTACAATTTATCTGGCCGTAATATTTTTACATAAATAAGCTGATAAAGTTCTTTTTCTTCTGGGTGTGGATCTTTACTACTTACCTAGGATGTTTTAAGAAATAGAAACTACATGAGTCATTTATAATTATAGATCTGCTTCCTGGAAATGAGGTTAATGATTTAACTTATGCAAACAAGATCATAAGTTATTTAATGCAGCACTTTTTCAACATTAGCAAAGTCAATATGGATTTAAAGAACAGCATTCTATTAAGATATAAGTGAGAGAAGCTTTGCACTGCAAACATCTTCTTGTTCAAATGTGTTTGCCAATAAAGCAATTTTGTATTTCCCCTAAAAACTGTATAAGACAAGTGTCATCTGCATTCTGAAATTAAACATTTTCATGCAAAAAATTAGTCTACTAAATGTGCTGACAAAGTATATGCAATGACAGAACTCGCTTGTAGTCATACATTGCCAAAAAGGACAGACAGCATGTTATTTTTAGTGTTTTACATAAAGTGTGTATTTTACCACAATTTAAATTGCCAAATTTTATCCTAGATATCAAAGATGCAGAATACGGAAGAAAGCTTTAATATACATGTGATGGTCTGTGACCTTCAGAAACTAATTTTTGAGATGCTTTGTCCAAATATATGCATTCAAATATGTTGAGCTCCAAGCCTTCATCTTTTACATGTATCTAAATTAAATTATTATTCACAAATGCAAACACAAACTGTACATAATTCCTTGTTATTGCAAAAGAGATTTATTACAATGGAAATGAGGTGAACCACATTGTAAAATTTGTTTTTTTTTTAATACATGCAAATAAAAACTATAATATAGTAAAAATCCTATTTAGAGTGCTATGCTACTGAACATTTGGTTACGGTGCTATTCAAATCATGTTTCTATCTATATAATAATGCATATTATGCTTTTCCTCATAATACATAAACCCATTAATATGTAAGTAACTCTTTTCTTATGAAACATGTATTCAATGTAATTCATCATTATTATAGTACAGCTAATACAGCCTTCTGATATTTGAAAGTAAAGGCGTTACTGAATCATTTATCACACTGACTTTATCCATTAGTTTACAACTCTCTTAAAGGAAAACAAGAAAACTATTTTCATGTGAACTATATTGGATTTCTCTGAATGAGGGACTTATCAAGACTGCTTGAAAACCAAATTCAGAAAAAGAGATAGCAAATTGGCTCGTATCATTCCCTTGTGTGGGGATGGGAAGGGTGATGGGGACAATGCACCTGTTTGATGATAGTTAATGTACCATTGTTAAGGTTTTAGAGGCTGAAGTTATTCACAAGCTATTATTATATTGTGATTTATAATGTATTGTTATCAAAAGATCATCATAAAAGCAAGAAAGAAAAATTAACAGATTTCCTTCAGCTAATGCTACTTAAACACTTTCCAGATTGCTGAAAATTCTGGGTCCAGACATATACAAGATATATAAAGATGAATAAGATTTATATTACCCAAACTCTAAATGTCCACCAAGACAGACAGATATATACATGAGCACTTGTAATGCTATATGAAATATTACATTGAGCATTATGGAAAGGATGAATCATATGATCAATTAAAAAATAGTGGACAGTGCTTTCCAAAATTTCCAATTCAGTATGTCATCTGGTCAAAACCAGCTTGTAAACTGAAAAGTTGGTTAAATAAGTTAAAGTTTTTTACTGTGTCGCCCTTCCTCCCTCCCTGTTAAAATTACTGGGATTTTACAGTTTTAAGACAGAACTGCTGGTTATTTTTTGTTGTTGTTTGTTTGTTTCCTGGTATGTGGGATGTTCAGTCCAAAAAAAATTCAAGTTACTTAAGATTAACTATATCGTTGTTAATTTTTCAAAAAAAAATCCATGCTGATTGTCTCTCTATAGGGTTTAACCTCTTTCTAATATCTTCTTGATGATTCTAGGAGCCTAATAATCCTGTATCAGTACATTCCCTACACTATAAATTACCTACACACTTAACGCATTCACCTCATACTATCTAAGTAAAAAGATTAGGATTGTGGGAAGATACAGAAAGAGTAGAAAGTGCCAGGATTAAATCTCTCCATCAGAACAATGATTAAACAGGCAAGAACTATCTTAAACAACTTTTTAAAAACTCCAGAGTCCAGTAGAACACTGTGCAGTATCCAGGGAAGAGCAAGAGGAAGAGGCTGATAATGTATGGCAAAGACTACTAAATTGTTCTTTCCCTGCAGTGGCTACCGGTGCGTAGCCTCCGCTCACATGGCAAGTCACAGTGGGGTATGGCACCTGGCTAGTTTGCTAGAGACAGAAAGGGACACAAAAATCCACTTACCCAACATCAGGGGTGGGAACAACTGATTGCTGAGCATGGCTTTTGATTAGTGGCTTTGGATCACAGGGAGCCCAGCTCTGATGCAGACACTGTTCTAACTTGCCCCAGGAAAAGGTAACTGAGGACACTGAAAGAGGAAATGCTTCTTCAGAGTTGTGAGGGATAAATTCAAGTGCTGCATTTGCTGGGCATGTCAAGAAATTACAACTTTGGGGAAACATAGGAGAAGCTCCCAGCCCCTTTCCTGATTCCCTCAAGAAGACAGTTTGGATCTCACCTGTGCCACAATCACAAGTCCTGGCCTTGTTTGAGCTGGGAAAGAATGACCTTCTCTGGTATGCCCCCACCTCCGAGAATTTGCCCTCTAGGTGAAAACAGTTTAAAATGATAACAAAAGCACTGTAAGAAAACTATTGAGGCAGATGGTGGGCACAATGGTTTAACTGCTATTAAAACAAAAAAAAAAAAAGAGCAGGGAGTAGGTCTGTCTCCTGCTAAATAAAGGGAACATTCAAACTCCTAAATATAGTGCCACTCCAAAGCAACTAACAAGCACAATCCCAGAAAAAGACATGGGACTAAAAAGATAGGAAAAACCTTGTACTGTGCATTTGCCTTGTGCAGACTTCACTCACACACAAGAAAATATTTGTCATATCACAAGCTGATGACAAAATCAAGGAACAGAAGTCTCAGGGAATAAATCTAAGAATTAACATAAATTATTAAAATGTATAGTGTGCAAAAAGAATCGAAGGAAAATAAGGAAACCAGAAATCATGGCATGTTCAAAAGAAGAAGAAAAAATCCAGAAAATAGCAATAAAGATCAAATGATGGGCATACTGAAGAAAGGCTTATAAAAGGCAAACTTAAAAATGCTGAAGGTGATGAAGGAAAATACAGAAAAAGAAATAAAGGATATCAGAAAAACAATGACTAAATGATATGAGAATTTTAATAAAGAGAAAGAAAAATTTTAAATAAAGAAAACAGAACTGGGGGCCGGCTATAGCCCAGTGGATAGGGCGCTGGTTCACCACATGGGAGACCCCGAGTTTGGCTCCCAGGGGCCTCTCTGAGCAGGCAGACCGCCTTGAGAGGGCAAGCCACTGTGGGCGGGGCACAGTAATACAATGAAAGAGAAAAACACATCATCTCAGTTGATATAAAAAAGGCATTTGGCCAAATACAGCAATGGTTCTTGATAAAAAACACTTAGAGAACTATGAATATAAGGAAACTTCTTCAACATGATATAGGGCATATATGAAAAACCCACAGCTAACATCCTACTTAAGAGTGATAAACTGAAAACTTACCCTCTAAGATCAGGAATAAGAGAAGAATGCTCACTGTCAACCACTGTTATTTAACATTGTACTGGAAGTTCTTTCCAGGGCAATTAGGAAGAAAAGTAAATAAAATCATTCAAATTGGAAAGGAAGAAGTAAAACTTTCCCTATTTGAAGGTGCCATGACCCTATATACAGACAATCCAGAAAAATTCACAAGAAACCTCATACAGCTAATAAATGAATTCAGCAAAATAGCAGGGTACAAGATAAACACCCCAAAACCAGTAGTGTTTCTATACATGGGCAATGAACAAAGAATGAAAAAGTCAAGGAAAAAATCCAATTGCAATATCAACAGATATCTAGGGATAAATGTAACCAATGATGTAAAAGACTTGTATGCAAAAAAACTATAAAGCATTGCTAAAAGAAATAAAAAAGATACTAATAAATGGATGTACTTCCATTTTCAAAGATTGGAAGACTAACCATGTTAAGATGTAAATTCTACCCAAAGCAATTACTGAGTCAATGCAAGCCCAATCACATTTCCAATAATCCTATTTGCAGAAATGGAAAAGCCAATCACCAAATTTATATGCAAGGGTAAAGGGACCTGAATAGCCAAAGTCATTTTGAAAAAGAAGAATGAAATTGGAAGACTCACACTTCCCAATCTTAAAACTCATTACAAAGCAACAGTAATCAAAATAGCATAGTATTAGCATAAGGACAGACATATGGAGTGATGGACTCAAACTGAGAGCTCAGTAATCAACCTTCACGTATATGGTTAACTTATTTTTGACAAGGGGGCAAAAACCAGTCAATTGGGAAAGAATAGTCACTTCAACAAATGGTGCTGGAAAAACTGGATTCATTTGCCAAAGAATGAAGGAGGAGACCTACCTCATACTTTATACAAAACTCAACTCAAAATTGATCAAACATCTAAGTATAAGAGCCAGAACTATAAACCCCCTGGAAGAAAACATAGGGAAGCATCTTCAAGAACTTGTGGTAGTCAATGGATCCTTAGATTTTACACTCAAAACACAAGCAACAAAAGGAAAAAAAAATAGGGAAATGGTACTGTTGTGCCCAATTTCACATCCCCAGACATACGGATGAGACCACATCGACAATGCAACAGCAAAAAGGGAGCTTTATTACTAGCTTAAGCTAGGGTCCAGGCCTCTTGATCGTGGGCAATGCCATGGACCCCGACCCAAGGCAGTTACAGGATTTATAAGCATCACCAGGGGTATGGGGAAGTGCCCATGAGGTCACATCTGATAAGAGAAGCTCCGAGTGGGGGGCACACCCAGTTTACCCGGAAAGTGCCTAGGGAGGAAGTTTCTAGCAGCCTCAGGGTGGGGTGGAAGGTAGCAGAGTTATCGGGAGTCTTACATTTCTGAGGGAAGGGCTCTAGGGGTTATCAGGAGTCTTACATTCCTGAGGGGGAAGGCCCTAGGGGTTAAATAAAATCTAACAGTACCGCATCAAAATTAAAAACTTTTGTGGATCAAAAATCTTTATCATGACAGTAAAAAAACAACCTATTTAAAGGTGGAAAATATTTGGAAACCACATACCCAATAAAGGTATAAAATCTAGAATATAAAAATACATTCTTCATCTTAACAAAAAATGACTAATTAATAATGATCAAAATACTTGAATAGGCATCTCTCCAAACAAGATATAGAAATAGCCAAAAAGCCCATGAAAAGATGCTCAACATCATTACTATCAGAGAAATGCAAGTCAAAACTACCCTGAGATACCATTTCACACCCGACAGAATGGCTTATGTTTGAAAAACAGATAATTGCAAGTTTTGTATAGGATATGGAGAAATAGGGACCCTCATTTATTGCTGGTGGCAATGTAAAATAGTTCAGCCACTGTGAAAGACACTTTGGCAGTTCCTCAGAATGTTAAGTATAGAAATACCATATGACTCAGCAAACCCACTTCTAGGCATATATCCAAAAGAATTGAAAGCAGGGACCTTAACAGATATTTGCACACTGATATTCACAGTGGCATTCACAGAAGCTTTATTCACAATGGCTAAAATAATGTAAAAGCCCAAGTGTCCATCAACCGATGAATGGATAAACAAAATGTGGTATATAACCACAATGGAATATTATTCAACTGTAGAGAGGAATGAAGTCTTGATACATGGGACAACATGAATGAACTTTGAAAACATCATGTTTAGTGAAATAAGCCAGATACAAATGGACAAATATTGTATGATCTCACTAATTTGAAATAATTACAATAAGCAAAGTTATAGCATCAGTATCTGGAATATAGTTTACTAGGGGATGGAGCGTGGAAAGGGAATGAAGAGATAAGGATTTAAATATACAGGGTTCCTATTCAGAATAATAGAAATGTTTTGGTAATGGGTGGTGGTTATGACAGTACAACATTGTGAATGCAATTAAAAGCACTGAAATATATATCTGAATGTAGTTAAAAGTGGAAATATTAGCTTAATATATGGTCTATATTAGGTATGTAGTTTATATATGGAAATATTAGGTCCATATACGGTAATAAAACATTTTTACAAAAGCCATGAAATTGTACTATACAGTGAACCCTAAGTTAAACCCTGAACTGTAGTTAATAATACAATTATAAAAATGTGTTCTCATCTATTGTAACAGATGTACCACATCAACACAAAGTATTAATAATAAGGTAGTATATGATAATCCTGCATTTTATTCATGATTGTGCTGTAAACCCACAGTTTCTCTAATGAGAAAGAAGATTATGGAATGATCACAAAATTACAGACATTTTCGAATGAACCAGATTTGTGTAATAACAGCTTTTCATTTCTATAAGCTTTTAGCATATTTTATCTATTTTGTACCAAGTAAAACTGTTACTTTGTTTCCTTTTGAACAGGCTCAAAATAATAAAATGAATCAATTGAACATTAGAAACCAGCAGGAGCTTATCAATAACAAAACAAAGTGATTTGATTGTTTCAATTATTTGAACTTTTGCTTAATTCAAAATAATTCAAATATTCCTGGACTGGTAAATCAAGTGATGACATACAATACTGCCCTTTGCATTTAGCTGGATTTATCAGTCAAGATTCTCTAGAGAAACATAACTGACAGGATAAATGCATGTGTAACTATAGCTATACCTATAACTAACTATAACTTTATAAATATGTATATAAAATCTGGTAAAGGAAATTTTGAAGTACTGAGTCCAAATTCTCCAGAGGAAGCTGACAGACTGAAAATTCTGGCAAGATTAGGTGCTGATGTCTTGAGGCAGAAATTCTTCTCACCTCTGGGACTCTCATTTCCTGCTGCAAAGATGTCCAACTGATTGGACGAGGCCCACCACATTAGGGAGGGTAATCTCATCTACTTATGGTCAACTGATGGCAGATGCTAACCTCATTTATGAAGTATCCCACAGTAATAAGTAGACAGTACATAACATAGGCAAGTTGACACATTAACTATCACACTAGATAGTTAACAAAATTTCTCATGACATTTTAAGTAAAACTGGATTATTTTAGGATGATTTGTATGAACAACCCATTGAATAATCTGCACATGAAGCAGACTGATAAAGAGTAATATTATTCAGATGGGAGTTTCAAACTTAATCTCATTCAGTAATTATACCAACATTTTGAATTTTCTCATAGAATTCAAAGCCTTAAAGTTTCTTAATCTTGACGTAGTAAGAATCAAGAATTTCTTAATTTTAGTTCATTGTTCGAGTCTGTTAACATGCAAAAATAATCAAGGGTAAATATAAAGTTCTTTATTTGGATTTACTGAATCAATTATTTGAGATAGCAAGGCTCTAATAAAAGTAAAAAGCTTCATATAAAACTCTGTGGAGGAATTTATCTAAATGCAATTTCTGTTACCATACTTAAATTTACTACTACTAAGTAAATCTTATTTAATTTTTAAAGCATTTATGTATGAAAGTGCATATGATTGCCAGACCGAGAATAACATTAGGCTACTATAATTTTTGATGCTAGTATTTGATTTAGGGCATTGCATTTCAAATGAATATTATGCTTTATGATATACATTCAAGTAGAGTGATGAACAAAACTGGAGTAAAGAAGGCTCACATTTAGGGTCATTATGAGGACTGTGAGTAACTGGTCAAGTTTGGAGTATAAGTTTGAGTGGAATAAGAGAATAGATGGAGATGGAGAGCAGGACCAGGCAACAAATGTCTTACTTGCACATTAATGAGTTTGGAGGATAAGTGACAGCCATTGGTAAATTGAAGCAAAAGAGATATTTGAACAAATTTATGGTGTAAATCGATGTTTCTCAAACTTCAATGTCCATACAAATAATTTCAAGATCTTGTAAAAATGTAGATTCTCATTCAGAAGGTCTGAGGTATATATAGCCTGATATTCTGCATTCCTGTCAAGCTCCTAAGTGATGCTAATTCTGATGATCCTTGTACCATACCTTAAGTAACTAAGGGTGCAAAACATTCCTTTTAGCTACAGTGATAATAATAGATTGGAAAATAGTTCATGGAAATGGAAATAAAGAGTTTATTTAGAAGGTTGTGGTAGTAATACCACAGGTTCTGGATTACTGAAGTGATATTGAGAAGTGTGTGCATAGAATTTATAGGACTAAATAACTAATTACGTATGGAGCATGAGGAGAAGTCTGGGAAATAAACCTTCTATCCTAGTACTGATTAATATATTTAGGAGACTATTGCACAAAACTGTTTCATGACCATTACACTAAGACATTACTGAATTTGAATAAGGACAAAACTACTTCCTATATCAAGGGGATCTTATCTCATCTGAAAGATAAACATCCCATTGTGCAGATAATTAAGAGGAAGAATGGCTTCTTTCAGACCTGGAGCCAGATTGGATGAAGAAATTAACATGTGAAGTAGAGTGTCATTCTATCTACCTTTCTCTCCTGATAAATTTAGCATAAAAATTAGAAATTACAAAGTCCTGCATGATGTGTGCAGAGCTGTGCAAAACATTTGATAACTGTGAGAAGATATCAAATGTGAGCAGAATGGGACAAAAGTTCAGAGCACTTAGCACAAGATAGTATGATCAGATGGCTATACTTCATAGGCCAGGCTATGTATAGTCTATAACTACACTGACAATAACAACCCAAAAAGAGAGGAATGAAGACAATAACAAGAATAAAACAGAAATAATTGCTAACAGTTATTGAGCATTTATGCACTAGATCCTGTTCTATGTAATAGAAATATATTTGTATAAATAATTTAATACTCAAAACAAATTTATGAACTGTGTTTGTAGTCTACCATCTACTTTTTTTTTTTTTTAATTTTTATTCTTCCCCACCCCAAGATGGTACCCTCATCTGTCTGCTTGTTGTCTGCTCAGTCTTCCTCAGGAGGTTCTAGGAACTGGACCTGGGACCTCCCATGTGGGAGGTGGGCACCCAATTGCTTGAGTCACATCTGCTCCCATACCATCTACTTTTGAGGAAACTGAGGTTCAGAGGGGATAAATTACTTGTTCAAATTCATGTAACTTAAAAACCACAGGAATTGAATTTGAATAGTACAGTCTATACCCTCAGGCAATCAGGACTCTTTCTCTGAGCCCTATGCATCATGAGGCCCACAATTTGGAAAGCCTTTCTTGAAATTTTCTAAGCCTTCCTAATATGTCTGTGACATGCTTTGGCTGGTAGTGTCGAATTGGTGGAGGTTTGGTGGGTGTGGAATTCCATCCCTATTTGTCTTTTTTGTGTCCCTTCCAACCTTCCACTTACGCACAAAAGGATGAACAAATGCCCCAAGGAGCTCTGGCATGAGTTCATGGAGTCCTCCTTGAACCCTCATACCTATATTGCTTGGACAATAAACTGATGCATAAACCATGTTTTTCTACCTATTATTCTAAACTTTGATCAATAACTCTCTAAGCCTATGATGCACATGAATTTCATGATCTATTTTTGCAGATATTAAGGAATAATTGATAAACAATAAGCTGCACCTCTTTAAAGTGTATAATTTAATGACTTTTGACATACATATACAACTGTGAAACCACCATTACGATACAAATAGTGATCATATCCATCACCCAAAAGGTTTCTTTGTGCCCTTTTATAATCCATTCCTCTCTCCTCTACTGTCTTTAGGCCAATAATTCATAATACACTTTTTAATCAAATTGTTTATAAAAATATACAATCCCACAATCAAAAAATATTTTCTCAGGGCCCTGCATATGCTTGAAGTGGACATGTGTTTGAATGTTGGTTTATCTGCCTTGAAAAATTTTGTTTTAATTAATATATTATTTTGTCTTATAAGATTTTCACATTGGATATTTCATTTTTGTTTCTTTTCTTTTCTTTATTATATAAATTGTGGGTTTAAAGAACAATCATGCACAAAATACAGGATTCCCATATACCACCTGACTACCAACACCTTTCACTGGAGTGGAATATTTGCTACAATTGAAGATAGCACATTTTTATAATTATAATATTAATTTTAGTACATTGTTTAACTTATGGTTCACTGTAGTTTCATGGATTTAAAAAAATAAAATATTCTGTTACCATATATAAAATTGAGCTTTTCCCCTTTTAATCACATTCAGTTATATATTGCAGTGCTGTTAATTGTGTTCACAGTGCTGTGCTACCATCACCACGATCCATTATTAAGACATTTCCATCATTCCAAATAGGAACTTAGTACATTTCAACACTTAACTTCCCATTCCTTATCCTCATGCCTGTCCCCTGGTAATCTAGATTCTAGATTATGATGCTTTGAGTTTGCTTAATCTAATGATTTCAAATCAGTGAGATCATATAATGTTTGTCCTTTTGTTTCTGGCTTATTTTACTCAACATGATGTCTTTAAGTTTCACTAATGTCACATGTTCAGGGCTTCATTACTTTTTACAGTCGAATAATATTTCATTGT
>PVKH010018343.1:0-15156 GCA_004027955.1 Chaetophractus vellerosus | reverse complement strand
GGGCAAGGGCAGGGGAAAAGAAAATTTTTAAAAACTAACATTTACATACTTCATTTGCTCTCCTCACAACATAACATAGGATCCATTCTTCCCATTTTCATGAAGGAGGGTCCTGAGACTTAGAGAAGTGAGGTGAGTTCCAAAAGCCACGTAGCAGATTATAAGAGTAAGGAAGGTATGACGCTAAGTCTGCCTGGCATACTCCCTCTCCCCTGTTACATTTTACTATACCATGTGGCTTCTCAGTTTGGCTTTTCTGCCTCTCCTCTTCTAATCTATTGAAGAAAGTGATGGAATTACATGATCTTTAAGGCCCCTTCCAACCCTAACATGTTATAATTCAATTTTCCCTGAATCAAGAAGGTGTTATTTTTCATTTGAGAAGTTATGCCTTTTAGCTCTTGCTGGCCTATATGAATAACAATCCTCTGTGCTAGCTATACTTAGTAATTAAACCGATGATGAGACAATGTCAAAAAGAATTTGGAAATAAAAATGTCTGAAACTCATTAATTTATCTATTCATTCACTATTGACAAATGTTTATAGAGTGCCTACTATTTGTCAAGCAATATCCAGGTCATGGAATGAGCAGCCTTGTACATGTATTTTTGATGGACAAATGGCAGAATGTAGGAGATTATTAGAAATACAGAACCTCGGGCCCCACATTAGACTTCCTGAATCAGAATCTGCGTTTTTAATATGCTTTCCAACTGATTCATATGGAAATTAAAATTTGATATTCACTGTAGGAAAAATCATGACCAAGTCACTGGCATTTAGAAACTTACATATAAGTGAGAAAAAAGTTAAGAAAATATTATCATAGTACTTTAGAACCTATTTTATAGGTTATATAGAAAAAAGTCCATTTATATATTTATTAATATTATTAAAATATGAGTATATTCTAAGTGAACAAATTCTCAACACTAGATTATCCATTTTGAGTAAAATTGAGTTGTTGCTTCTCTTATGAACATCCAATATTCCTCCATTCACTCCAATTTATCTTTCGGATGTTTAGCTAGATAATTTTTTGCTTACAAAATATCTAAACATTGGGAAAAAATGGTCCTAGGTAATATGTATAGCATCTTTGTAGAAACTATGCATAACTTAACCCGAAATAATTGGTGGAAAGTATCAAAGAGCTATCAAAAGTGCCGAGTACTGTGATGACTATGGATGGTATCTACCATTTATTTGGAATACACTTTCTTTTGGGTTATCTGTGGTGAGGTAAAGCAGCCTCTTCAGGCTTTTCGCAGTGAGGGTCTGGATAGTTACATATTCTGGAATACAGCTGGTTAAATAAAATATTCATTTTATCTTTCAAAACACAGACTGGAAATGTACCCAATGCCCACTGGGAAGTATCAAAGAAGATGAATTATTGGGAAAAGCAAATTTTGCCTTCTTTTCTCTGGTCTCTATGCTTTCTGAATCTAGGCTCTCTCTTCCTTTTTCATCCCTTTTGGGAGCATTTTAAGAAGATAAATACAGATTTATCATTTTTAGCCCAAATGAATGTTATCAAAATAAGTTGTGGTGCTGTCTGGCAGCAGTAGGCACCCCAGTGTTCACCAGTAAAATTCTGCCAAACCTTCAGTCCTCCTGGGCACTTTTGCTCTCTAATTGCCAAAAAGAAAGGAAAAGAAGACTCACATCAATTATGAGGCACCCAAGGGATAGAAAAGCAAAGAATATGCACATGAACAGTAACATTTTTTATTGAAGAAACAATTTTCTGGAGCAATGATAGGTGAATGGATTATTCTTGGAGTTATTCTCTGTAAACTTAGGCATTGATAAAAACACTTCCTCGGATAGAAACTTTCAAACAAGTAAGTCAGACAAGTAAGTCAGCCATCTTGTAAGCCATGCAGACCGTGTCCTGCACAGCCCCACCGCACGTCTCCAGGAAGACCATTCTCATGGACTCTGATGTGAACGGCACCTCCAGGGTTGTGCAACATGACCACCCAGGACCTAGCATTCTCAGCAATGGTCCAGTCTTCCACCTGAAAGCCATAGGCATCCCAGACCCCCATCCACCTCCTCCCATCCTCCCATCCCTATCACAAGTAGTTTTAAACTGGATGTAAAGATCCAAAATTGTATAGTGTAAGTCTTCTCCACTTATTTCTTCTTTTGGACAAAGACACGCAGCCAATGGCCAAGTTCCCATGTGCCATTTTTCAGTCCTAACCATAGGCAGTTGTACAGGTTTCACCTGGCAGGCCTTTCTGGAGAAAGCTGCTCCTCTCGCACCAGACTTGGAGCCGGCCAGTGCTTTGAAGTCTCTGAAGGGAGTTGTAGTCAAGGACTCAGGCCTCCTTCTCTAGCCCTGCTCTTGCGTTCATCTGCATTCCTAGCTGAGGTCGTTCACGAGTACCTCTGCTGAGACCTCCTTTACAGGGGAGGAGGAGGATGCCCTGAAGACAGCTTTCTCCACTCTAACTTGGAGTTCATTTTCAATCCTAGCTCATTACCTTCCTCCTCCTTGGCTCTAGGTCCATAAAACTCCAGGAGACACTTCCCCACATCTGGGCTGATCCAGCCAACCCCCATTCAGTGCCATTCATGGGAGAAAATAGTCTTTTGCTTATACCATCATAGTGATTCTGAGCTTGATTCGTTCTTTCATTTTGTACTCTTGTCTTAATCAGCTACCTTTCAATGCCTGGCAGGTCAGCAATCTCAGCTCAGTCCAGCTCTTGACACACCTAAAACATACTTCCAACTTTTGGCTGCAACCCCTTCAGGAGATCTAAAAAAAAAAGTACTCACAGATTTAGGTTTTTTTGTATGTTTTTTAAATATAATAAAATAACAGAAAGACCAGTGAATTTAAAAAGTGCCTTTATTAAAGAACATAAGCATCCTGGGCTTTCTGCAAATCTCAGCCCAATGGCATGCATGGGAAACAAGACTTTAATGAAAGTTATCTCTTTGCTGACTTTATAAGGAGAGCAGGAGTTTACTGAAGGAAATCTTAAGAGCAAGTTTCAATCATTAAAGAGTTTACACTCTAGTTTGGGTTTCAAAAAAAAGTGCATCCAATTAAATTAAGATCTAAGTCTATGCCACATTCCAAATAGACAGTCAAGTGGAGACTATGGGTATAGGAATTCAGGGTGGAGGTGCACAAGTCCTCCACAAGCAGATTAGTTGGGAAATTTCCCCCAAGGGGTAAAGTGTGAACCTGCCTTCAATAGATATGTAGAATTTGCTGCAAACCATTCTAATTTATACATAACCATTTATAAAGGGGGTCATCTTAGTGACTAAGGAATATTCATTAATAAAAGTACCAAGAGATCTGGGATTTTATGTCACCATATTGTTTACCAACAGAAGCAAAGTATTTGTGTTACAAATCTAAGACAGAGGAAGACGCCATTTTCATAAAGTGAAGCAACACTCTGAAATCACAACTCTTGATAGTCCTCTGAAGGCAGATTATATTTTTACCACCTCTCCGTGGTTTGATTTGGGAAACACAGTAGCAAATTTGGTGGAAATTGATGCTGAATAAAACAGCCCTTTAGGTGACTTTAAAGCCCCAGTAATCTAATCAGCAAAGAAGAAACCTCAGAAAGATAGGAGTGTTTCTGATCAGGATTCTTCTTAAAATCAGTCTAATCAATAGCCACGAGCGTAGTGATCGATTAGCAGTCTGAATTGTAGCATTGGTGTAAAAAATGCATCTCATTCTGACCCATCTATCTTCCCTTAAACCCATTCTAAACCTTCCCTTGATCCTGATCTCCAAAAGATGATCAGATTTCAACAAGAAACAAATAAAAATGTTTATTTGTGAGTATTTATTTCTTTAAAATAGCAGCTTTGAAGGTTCTGTCTTGCCCAGGCAATAAAACAGTATCTAAACACCCTGAGTTCTGGTAAAATAAAACTGCACAATGGTGTGTATGTGTGTGTGAGTGTCTTTTTTAAAGCCTCGTCTCTCTCACAATAGAGCTTCTGTAATGATTTAATGATGGGTGCTGATGGTTAGGGGCTGCCTTTCTCCCTTAACAGTATGAATAAAGCAACAGGGCATCTGTGATATGCGGACATATAAATCTCAAAACAACAAGGGTCGTTTGGGTTTCCCATTGCTCAGAAAGCACCATTTATATTTCTCATATGTTTTATTTATTTGCCTGAGTGTTTCATTGCACTTTTTTCTCTTTCCTTTGCTTTAGAGGGCATTGACCTATCTCTTTCTTAAGAGCATAGAGAATGAGAACAGAGATTAAAAAATAATAATAATTCAACATTAGGCCCTTTGCTTCTTCTCGGTCTTCAGTGAAAATTTAATGACATTTGAAACCTGATTCTATCGTTTGTGTTCAGGAGGGTGCTAGTAACTTACCCTCTTATTTCTCCATCCATAACAAATTCTTTCTTTGCTAAGGAAGGATTAGACAGGAGTCAGACAAAACAAGCTTATTCAACTTCAGAATGCTCTGGGAGAAGCATCCTCCAGACTGCCCTGTTCTTCAGCCAGGGGAGGGGTGAGCAGGTAGATCCAGGGGCTTCTGATGCATTTCTCTATTAATGCCCCTAAGAGCTGAATGAAATGCATCAAATGTATTTTTTACCTTCATTCTTCACTTTCTTGGGATTTTAATTTTCATTCTTTAGTCATTATCTGTGTTCCAGGACCCCTGGAAGGATAGCCCTGTGCGGCTACTTTTCTGATAGAATAGAAGTCAAAGGGATAAACTTTGTATCAGGCGATGACCTTGAACGGAGTGCTGCCGTCTGTCCTGTACTAGTGGCAGGTCCCCTGTCAGGTCATTTAAAGCCCTCTGAGCCTCCATTTCTTCACGTGTAAAATGGGGAGAACAATAACCGCATTGTCTGGTTGCTGAGAGGATTATGTTAGAGTCAACAGCCAGATGGATATAAAACATGTAATTGTGCCTGACATTTAGCAGACCCTCAAAAACTTTAGTTTCTTTCCCTTCTTCAGACCTCATCGCATTTCCACAATAATACAGAGCTTGGGAATCCACATAAATTTGGGAAGTTCTTTGGAACTAATGGAAAATGTTAAAAATATTTCTCACATGTGACTAATGATACCTCTTGAACCAAAGCTGAACTCTAAAATCCTTTTGGAGTTCTCTCCATCCTTGTCCATTAATACGGCAGCTCATATCAGAACATCTGTCAAAAAGTGCAGTGGGACACATTTGGCAGTCACTTTCCCCCTCATTCATTTAATGTTATCAATTTAGGGGCAACCATAATCAAAGAAGCAATGGTGTAAATGAAGATACGGAGCCAAGTGAAGTTTAAAGTTAAAAAACACAGTTAAATCTGTTTCCAACATTATGAAATATCCATGAGATATGACTACCGCAATCACTCATGACACTCTGGCACCAGATTTGGGGATCGGTGTGTCTTTCGTGGTTCCCTGAAATAACATTTTACTACTAGAAGCGTGAGGACCATGCAGTACCATGGGATTAACTGTAACCAAGTCATAAGGCATGGTCCCCCAAGGATGGTTTTGCAAATACAAATGTGCAAATGGATTTCTCTGTCCATGGCGGATTCAATCAATCTTGTAAGACTTTAGTCAGTCTGCCGTTTTGTTGGGAAAAGGCTTTTCAGGGCAGCCATCATATCTGGTCTCTAAAACAACTCCCCCTGTGCTCTTTGAGTGAACCAGCTATTCCATGACAACAGAGTGGAGGCAATAAGAGCACTCACTGGAAAAGCATTGCCACCTGAGGCATGAGTACCTCGCCAGACTGGCAAAAAGGAAAACAGTCTCAGCAGATTCAGTTCACATCCATGGTATGTCATGGTACAGACGGTAGCAGCAAGCTGAGGAGAAGATGCCTCTTGCAAACCAGAGACGCCTGCGGTAGCACCTGACACATCCGCAGCCTGGGACACGTCCCTGGGCTGTCGGGGAGGCAATCCGGGACCCTTCCCATGCTATGCCTACCTCTCCTTCAGAAGCTGTATTTTCACCCAGACACTACCCCTTAGCACTAATTCCAATGGTGAAATAACACTGCCTCTGCCCTGAATATTCAAAGAGCAGAAGGAATGTGGCACCAAGAAGCCTGGGCATGAGGAAATAATAAATATGTTTTGAGATGACAGTTTCAAGGAGCCTGAGCCTGCTCAGCAGAGTTGAAGTCAGACAGCTCCAGATGGCGAAGGCTGCCGAGGAGATGTCTTCGAGACCAACAGCGTCTGAAAGCAAAGAGCGCAGGCCAGGTCGGGACCAGAGGCTGGGCCCCAGACACGGCAAGGCGGTGAGCCCTTGGTAACGGTCAGGAGAGAATGAGATGAGGAAGGGACTGAGCCGGTTCAAGCATTCTTGTTACAGGCTGAGGTTGCTTTATTTCTGCATCTGAAATCTCGTCCCTTTCAAGGCATTTTTTTTATTCCACTTTGCTTTAGACCCTGTTTCCAAGTCCTGGTTCATCATGTACGAAAACTGCATAAATGAAACCACTTTGGAAACTCCGTCTTCAGTCAATCTCAGGGACATACATGATAAGCAGGTTTGGTATAAATCAGCCTTTCATATATTTTTAACTATCTGACATAAACATACATTTAAATGTCACCAATAGCAAAGTCAAGAATAAATTCACAAGCATGAGCAGATTCAAGCACATTGGCACAAGTGTGTGTGTGTGTGTGTGTGTGTGCATACATACACACAGACACAAAACAGACTTGCTAATTTGCAAATGGGAAATCACACTCCGTTAGGACAAAGATGAGCCTATGGTTAAAAAGTAAATAATTGGTTTCTGTCTCGTGTCGTGTTTTAATTAAAGCCAGGAATGCAATCTACAATATATCTGGAAATTATTAGAAACCTTTTTTACAGAGGCAAAAAGGATCAATACTTTTTTGTCTCTGTAGAATAAAACATCCCAAGTTACTTTGTCCCTGTTTATTCCAGCAAACTCAGAGTTGAAAATAAGCATTAAAGTCATGAGGGAGGAATCATATTTTGAGAGTAAAGGAGGGCATTTTGAAATTAGCCAAATCGTTTGCTTTAATAGCTTTGGAGACATCAGTCGGAAAGACTTTGCTCTAGGACAAGACAAAGGAAGAGGCAAATGATTCGAGGAGGCCTTTCTGTTTTTCAAGCACAACAGCCAAAACTACAGGCAAAACCAAAAGCTCAGAGTCTATAGGAAAGGATAGTGGCAAGCTCTGTGGGTGTTTCCTTAAAAATGGGTTTTCTAAATTTGCTGCTTCTTTTCAGGATGTTGAAAGGAAAAAGTCATGTTAGTATGCCAAAAAGATCAGAAAATTTTCCACCTCTGTGGAAAATATTGTGGAGAGGCAGCAAGCACAGAGGTGGGAGCATGTTCTCCAGCAGGCCATCTCACGCGTTTGTCTAGGGCTTTTCCACTGAAATGTAACCGTCCCCCGTAGCATTTCAGCACACCATATGGGAAGTGTAGGAATGGAGAAAATAGGATGACCCTCCAATCATTATCCATAGGGCATTACGCTGATAAACGACGGTATTAATGAAACCAAATGAATTCGAATCCTTTCTCCCTGCAGTTATTTTGATAATACTGGAATCTACTAAAGTGCATGGAATTAACAATTAAAGGGGGTTAAACAGACACTTAATACTTGTTCTATTTTGTACAATTTGGCAGTAATGCATCTGCTGTAATCAGGATTTTTCTTTCTCTTTGGGAAAAAAATGGAAATGTTTATGTTTTGGAAGCAAAGCCTCTAGGATTTGCGGCTCCTCAGTGCAGACCCAGCATGTTTGTGTTTGCGTTTGTATGTGTGTGTGCACGCACGTGTGGCCTGTGTGGGTTGGCGGCCCCTCCATGTGAGGCTGGTCTGCCTGGCTTTCTCCTTTTGCAACAGCTCCACCTTTGGGCTTCTAAAGGGAAAGTTCTTTTTTTGCTAAAATGATATGGAAAAACAGCAACAACCAGAAGTATGCACTCCATCCTTAACCTTTTGTTCAAGGATACTGAAAAATAAAATCATTTTCCTCATGAGAAAGAAAGACAAGAAGAAAAAGTGGGAAGAATGGAGGGGGAGAAAGAGAACAAGGAGGGAGGTAGAAGGAAGGAGAAGCAAGGAAAGGGGAAAATAAGAAGGGAGGGAGGACGGGAAGGGAAGGGAAAGCCTCCCTTTTTGAACAGAGGAACAGGCAGCAGTTTCCTGAACTGGCCGTTTTGGGGTGCTTTCCTGCCCGGATTGCAGACTTCACTAAGGCTCTATTTAACTGGTGGTTCAGGATTCCTGCTTCAGACTGTCTCGGTTGGGCCTTTTTGCCTAGTATTTGCTATTTATAAGTCTGATACCCAGTTAATGAATGAAAGAGGTGAACAGAGGATTTGAATTTCTGTTAGCCTATTCCTTCTAAAATGTGAATTATATAAAATGTGCGCTTTGGTAAGGTTCTTATTCTTTCTTTCAGAAAGCTCAACAGTCTTGGATTGTTCCAAACTGATGCAGCCTCATTCCCAAAGAGCATGGCCTTGGCTAATCAGGGATGGAGAATGAAAACAGGGAAACTTCTTAAATTCCACTGTCAACTACGTATGAGGTTCGGTTAGCGAAGTATCCCAGGAACTAACCATCCATGGCTTAGTCAGCAGGACCACAGGTCTAAGCAAATTTTTGTCTAGGGAACTGGATTGGGATTTCAGGATGAAAAGATCAGGAAGGATGCATGCCCAAAAAGAATGCGGGGGTGGGCAGGACGGTGGGGGAGAGGTCATGGCTCATGCAGTTGAGCACTAAGCTGCCCACATATGAGGTCCCGGGTTCAATCCCTGGTCGGTACCATAAAATAAAATTAAATTGAAATAAAATAAAAATAAAAATAGAATAAAATAAAACAAAATAAGAATTCAGGGTTGTTGTGGTGGTTTTTTACTCAAATCTATGAGGTTATGAGAAGGAAAAAAAAAGAAAATTGTGGCAGGTAGAATGGAAAAGACATCCTTACACCTCAGATTACCTCCAAGAGTCAAGCAATTCCAGGCGCTTTGCTTTAGAGCCCTCCATTCCTTTACAGATTTAAATCTGACTTATTTCTCAGCATCCTGACCATGTGATTTCTCTTCTCTGAACATGACCTTGCACAGTGCACCCAGATCCGAAGTCCTAAAGTATGTCATTCATGAAGTGATGCCATACTCAAAATCTAAGAGTTCTCCTTTGCTCGCAGGAGAGAGTTCACATTTCTCAGCCCTAATACCATCTTTGCAGATCTGTTCCCATGCCCCACTCCCAATAACCCCATAAGAGGTCTGTCCTTTCCAGCCAAGGTAGGCATTCAATGCCAAACATGAGACCTTCCCCAGCATTCTTCTATGCTATGCTCCTTTAAGTTCCACCTCCAATCCTATGCCTAGTCAATTCCATGCCTGACAATCCCATTTGGAAAAAAGCATCCACTGCCTCCTATAAATCTTTAGTGCTGATTGTTTATACAGGTCATCAAGGGTGCACATCTCATACAGGACAATGCCTGGTTACCTCAGTATGTAGGTAGGTATATATGTGTATATGATTAGCTCATATCTTCAACTCCTTAGCTGTGTTATGAGCCATTTGAGGTTACATTTATGCCTATTGGAATCCCCCTGTGTCAATTACAATAGTGCTTTGTATACATGAGGTGCTGAAATGAAAAGAAATTGATTGTTTGAATTGATAGTAAAATGAATGCCCCATGTTTATGCTCCCAGATAAGGAAAAAGATTCTTCTAGCTAGCATCTTTGGTGGTAGTTTGAGGAGCCAGTAATGGAATAAGTCTGAGCTGCAGAAGAGCAGCCACTTCTACTTTCAAATCTTTACTGTTTAATATTTAGTCAGTCCCTTTTGCAGAAGTAAGTAGGATCTTTCCCTCTTGTCTTACACTTCCTGGGTATGTTTACATGATTTTACATTTATTTTAAGTATCTATAAATCTTACATAAGCTGAAACTGGGAAAAAGAAGTCTGATTATTTTGGTGCATAATTTTTCATATACCCTATTTTCACTGAAAGCAAACTAAGCTCCAAGAACTCTTGTAACTCCTAACAATCACTTAGGCCAGGAATGTATCCAATACATCCCTATTTCTCCCTATTTCGCATATCCACTTTTTATTATTTTTGAATTTTGCTAAAGAATAATGGGTACTCAAAAATCATCATTTTATATATTCCCCTTTTAGAGGGCATTCTATGCTTCATTTTATGTTTTAAGGAAATGTTCTTTCTTTAGCTGTTGAACATAAGGGCACTTATGTTTCTATTGGCCACACATATGATCACAATAGACTGCAGAAAGCCTTGGATCAGGACAGTACGCAAGGGCATTTCATGTACAGGGAGTGAACGGGAAGACTCATGGCTGACAAGAGGTATCTTCTCTGCTGCTGAGGAAACTAGGCTTTCAGTATATGTGTCATGGAGGAAAACCTGACTTTATCAGTCAACTTGTGTTTATCATGTTCATCTTATAAAAAACACTGTAGTGATTGCAGAAGCCATGTAGGTCATAGCCCCTGAACCCAAATTCTGAACAAAGCCATCAGGAGTCTTAAAACTAAGCACCTATGCAGCAACAATGATTTGCAACAGTTCATCAGTATGTAAAAGGCCATCCATGCTGCAGGAGCTTAGAGGAGGCCAACTTCTAGGCCTGGAATAAGGAGGGGTGGGCATGCTAGGCCCATGGCGGACACTGCCAGCATCTCCCTTGCTCGGATTGGCTTTAAGCAATATGGCTCTTGTCCTACTTACTCTATGCCATTTTTTAATGTGAATACTTGCAAGGTGCTGGATCCATTAATACACATATCCCCACTTTCTCATCTTAATATTTTATTTGTAAACAAGTCTATCTCCCCTTCCAGGTTGTATTTTTCACTCCCTATTCTTGTATGTACCTCTATTTAATAAGATAATTTATTTTGTATGTCTCTCCCTCAATGAGTATGTATCAAGAGCAGAGAATGTGTCATAGCTCCATACTCCTCCATTACCTAGAACACAATCTGGCATAAAGAGGTTAATCATAAATGCTTGTGAAAATGTTCTATGAATTGTAACCTGCTTTGAGAGAAGGGATTATATCCTGGTCACATTTACTTTCTTGGAACACTTAAAATAATGCTTTGTAAATAAATGGAACTCCAGGAAGGTTTGTTGCTGTAAAATAAGGAGAAAATGCATGAGCTAAACGCTAGAAGATGGATGCTTTGTTAGGACAGAACATACCCACCTTCTAAGGTCAGAGCTCAGACACAGGAACAGGGCCATCAGTTGATATGAGAAATATATTAGACAACATACATTTATCTTTTTCTTCATCAAAATAGTGCATCTCAAAAAATTTCTTTTAAGGGGAAAAAATTGTCATTTATTACTGTGGCATTTCATACTTGGTTTTACGTACTATTTCTCAGTATTAGAGTCAGTAAGTCTGTGTCTCTGGATAACTTGTGCCACTTTAGTAAGTGCTAAATGCATGTGGATGGGGCAGTTTAAATGTGTCTGAGGAATAATTGCACCCGGCCTTTCACCTTAATGTCTTTAAAACGCTCTCTGCTTTGTTTTTAAAGATGACTAAGACAGTTTAATATCATAAAAGGCTGAGTAAGTATCCAAGGCAAACGCATTTCAAGTCAGAGATGTCTTGGCCCCCTACTGTTCACATTATAAATTCATCTTGGAATAGAAAAACAGTTGTTTCTTGGTGCAGTTTTATGCTACCCTCCTCCCCCTCCCCAGGGCTATTTACTTGGTGACTGCTCGGTACATGTAAATAAATATGTCATTATCCTTTTTAGTTTCAGCCTAACAGCAGGTAAGAATTGAAGCAAACATTAGGATATAGCCTGACATCATGGGTCTTTGGTACCCAGAAATGCAGAAAATCCCTCTTTCTCTATGTTGTGATCTATGGCTATTTGATTATATGGCCAAAGTTAGAGACTTGGTCTTGCTTAAGACTTTGGTGGGCTTTAAATATACGGGTAAAAATGTTTATGGATTTAATTTCTCAAGGTAACCACTTATCTTATTGTGTGTATTTACATTAACGTTTTAAGCTATACAACAAACATTTGCTGAGTGTTTAGCAAGTACATAGCATTCTGCTAAGTATTTTACATCTATGACCAGAATTATTTCTCAGAACAATTTTTCAGGATAGGTATTGTATCACTCCAATTTCACAGATGTAGAAAACTGAGTCAGATAGGTAAAATATATTACCGAAGATCACAAAACTTGTAACTTGCATGCCAAGGCTAGAATCTAGATCTACTTAACTCTACATTCTTTACTCTATTTTGCACAACACACCTGTAAATCATGGCACTTTGAAAATCTGCATTATATGCAGATTCAAAAGATTTAAAGTTTTGTGGGGTAACCTTTCTTCCAAAGAAGCCAATTTTCAGGAACTACAATCTGAAATAACAGTACCTACAGAGGAATAACAGTGAGAAGAGATATTTCCAAGGTATAAATCTTGGAATGCAGCATGTTGAAGGAAGTGATGGACACAGGGCAATTTCTCTTCTCTGGGAGAAATAAATATTTCCAAAGCTAGAGGGTATAGCTTTCATTTCTCTAAAGAACTTCTGGGTTAGGTCTAATTCTGACCTTTCTATGTAAATCTTGATTAAAACAGTTATGCTGTGATAAAATGATTGTTAGTTTTAATGTTAAGGCAACCTAGACAATGGACCTAGCTACCCTTCATATTTTAGAGGGAATTGTCATTTAGAAGACACAAATGAGTTTCTGTTGTCTTTTGGATTTTCAGATTGTCATTTCATGGTAGAGTGAAAACAAAAATCCAACATCACATGGTCCTTATGTGATAGTTATTCCAGACACCACTTTTTCCCAATAAATGTTTACTTTTGACCACCAAGTAATTTGTGGCTGGTTAGTTTATTTAGATTTCTTGAAACCATGATTCTCTAGCCCTAGACTACATTACTAATCTGGACAAGTCATTTTATAAAATTCAATGAAGACTTTTGCTTACAGCTGTAATGGAGTAACTGGTACCAGATTAGCCAAGTATAAAATTGGGCAAAACATAAGAAATATTACTGTTTTCAGGTATAGGACAAGAGAGTAGAGAACCACAATCCCAAGAAAAGGTTAAAAAAAAAAGTTTTTTTCCATAGTTGTTCAGTCTTTGTTTCTAGACAAACTTTTCAGACCACAAGATATGGAAATGGAGCTCAAACAGCACATAGTGGTCTTGTAGAATGAAGAGAGAAATATCAGAATTTGAGACTATGGCAGTGACTGAAATTTGCAAGTTATGGTACCAGAGATAAAGAAGTTCTAGAAACCTGCATAGGGTCCTCTTAAGTCTTTGAACAAATGCCAGTGATAGCATTTGGAGTGTAAGATCCTACAAAGCCAGGAAATTGTAACCAAAATGTAATTAGTTGAGATGTGAACAAAGCAACTCCTGAACTCACACAGGACTGGGAGATCTTGAGCTCTGAAAGCCAGAGTGGAGAAAAATTACTGAATAAATAAAGCACTCAGTAGAGACTCCAGTGAGGTCAAACCTTGGGAGCAGAGCTTATCTTGTCCTAGATTAAAGGCTACTCCAGACTCGTCTTATTGAAATTTGACAACAAGATGTAAAAGGATCAAGCTAATCTACAAGTATATTAACTTCCTGCCTAATAAAATTTAACACTCTTCAAAAAATAACAACAAAACCTAGACAGTCAACAGTGAAGAATTCATAATAAAAATCCGTTGATGAGTGGAGAAAGGAGAATAAAGACCTATAACTAGGAGGGAAAAAAAGGCAGTCAATATAAACATATCAAGAAATGATGGAACTAGAAGATGAAGACTTTGAAAGGAGCTTTCATAATTATGTTCAAGAATTAAAGGGAGGGGAAAAAAGAACACATTGTAGGAAAAAATGGAAAGCTTGATATAGAAATAGAAGCCATGTATAAAGAACGAAAAGAAATTCTAGAGTTAAATACGTGAAATCCCTTAAATACCAAGGTATAAATTAACCAAATTTTGTGCAATGTCAGCACATTGAAACCTACAAAACATTGTTGACAGAAATGAAAGAAGTTCTAAATAAATGTTCATGGACTAAACTGTTAAGATGTCTGCTCTTCACAAATTATTCCATGGATTCAAGGCAATCTCAATGAAACTCACAGCAGGCATTTTATAGTAATTGACAAGCTCTTCCTAAAACTTATATGGAAATGCCAAGGACATAAAGTAGCCAAAATAATATTAAGAAATAGCAAATTTGGAGGGTTTATGCTACCTGATTCATCACTAATTCATCTAGACAATGTGGTATTGCATAAACAAAGACATGGGACAGAATGGTGAGTCCAGACATAGACCCACTAGTATATGTCCAATTGATTTCAAATTGTCAAAGTTATTTGATGGAGAAAAGAAATGTTTCAACAAGTATTTGGGAAGAACTGTATTGCCGTATGAAAGAGAGAGATAAGGAAAGAGAAAGAGAGAAGGCAGAATGAGGGAGAAAGAGAGAAACTCAACCATACAAAAATTAAATTCTAGATGGCTCATAGTACTAAAGTAAAACCTATAAAACTTCTAGAAGTAAACATAGGAAACAATTAATCAGAACATAAAAAGCATTAACCATAGTTAAAAACTGATAGATTTTACTTTATCAAAATTATAAACTTCTGCTCATTACAAAACACTGTTAATAAAATGAAAAGTCAAGCCTCAGATTTCATGAAGAAAGTACTTGAAATACATATATTCAGCAAAGGACAGGATTTATCTATAATATATAAAGAATTTAGAAAACTCAATATAAAAAGACAACAAAAAATTTTAAATGTTTAAAAAACCTTAATAGACACGTCACAAATGAAGATACACAAATTTCTAATAAACTCGTGAAAAAGCACAAAGCATTGTAAAATGAAACACTATATATACCCACAAGAATGGCTGAAATAAAAAATACTGAAAACCAGGTGTTGGTGGCAGGAATATTGAACAACCAGCTTTCTCAATAACTGCTGGTGGAACTCTAAAATTGTATAACCACTTTGGAAATAGGTCTTACAGTCTCAAAGTTGAACATACATATGCTGTATGACTCGGCAATTGCACTCCT
>PVKH010018342.1:0-15156 GCA_004027955.1 Chaetophractus vellerosus | reverse complement strand
GGATAAAATTAGGAAAACAAACAAGAAAGAACAAAGACTCAGGATGGAAGAGGAGCCTGAAAACAGTAAGAGAAACAGATCACATTTACTGAGCATTTATCACATCTCAATGTTTAGTCCTCACAACAGGCGTTGGCAAATTTTTTCTATAAAGGGTCAGATAGTGCTGACCCTTGCACTAAGAGATCAACTGTGTTATCTCCATTGTAGACAAGAAAACTTAGGTTTAGAGGTGCCGAGAGAGCAGTGAGTGGTTCGATTCTGCCGTGGCAGGAACACCCATAGAGAGGGCCAATACCTGGAAGAGACATGTAAATATAGTGGCATGCCATAGGCAATGTGACATTGTGTATAGGTAACCATCATGAACCTGGCAGCCTCCAGATTTGCCTCACACTATCATCCAAAAACCCAAGAAGCAAAATTGTGTCATTAAACAGACTTCCTGAGTGCCATATTTCAGCCATAAGTTGGAGGCTGAAGACATTTTGGAAACAAGGTGTGAAGGCTCTTGAATCCCTTGGTTATATTCTTTGGAGGAACAGTCTTTTACTTCTCTGTGTTGATGTTCGCAATACGGTCATTCAGGAGAAGGCAAGACCGGCTGGGGTTGGGAAAAGCACAGCTAGCCCTGCCTTTGGGCTCCTGCTCAGCCGACTAGCCTGGCTACCTTCTTGGGCAGTGGATAGATGGAGACCTGACCTTTAAGAGTTTGGAATCTAGAACAGAAGGCACACAACAGATTTCACATTATCGCAGACCTTCCTGACATGATTTTGCTGTTGTATCTTCATGACCAGCGTATTGGATCATACGTTTGCTGTTGAAGTCTTGTGTTTGACACTTCTTGAAGGCTCATGGTCTTCTGCTGTCCACGTAGTGGATTTAGAACATTGACGCTGAGAAAATAAATATGGTGACATTAATGGGTATTTAATTACCAAATGGTATTTTAATTACCAATGGACTGCAAACCTTCATTAACAGAAAAAGAAAATGTGGAAGATGACAGACATAGCACTACACTTAGACATTTCCCTTTCAGTTGAAACCCTAAAATCACAACTATTTCACCATTATTAGCTACGTTTTATGTCTGTGGGGATTCACAGACACACTCTGTGATCTAGACAGGCTCCTCCTTACCTTCTTTAGCCCACATACCAGATTTGCCTCTTCAGAACAAGACAGGAAATAACTTGTAAATCAAGAGAGTGCTTGAAAGCCTGCTGATTTTCCTAAGAACTCTCTTGTAGGGGTGGGCAGAGAGGCCAGCAAAGAAACCAGGGCTTTGGCCTTCACCAGAGTTAAGGGCTTGGCTTGATGATGAAAGGGAGCCAACCGCTGAATCTGATTAAAGTGTCTTTTAATTAGGACTTTCCAACCGAAGCCTTTGATAATGCTTCTTTTATCCCTCAGAGAGGTCTCGTTGACATGTATTCATATTTTGGCTGTAGTTTCTACTCATGTAATTTCTTGTGCAGACCCTGCATGGTCCAACACAGTAGCCACTAGCCACATGCTACTATTTGAATTAATTAGAAATAAATAAAATTTAAGATTCATTTGCTCAGTGGACAAACCACATTTCAAGTGCTCAATTTCCAAATGTGACTAGTAGCTACTGTATCAGACAGAACAGCTATGGAACATGTCCATCATTGCAGAAAGTTTTTTGGAAAGCACTGCCACTAAAGAATGGCAACTATAGAGAGTCATTACAAATGCACTTTTCTAGACACCTGTCTGCAAGAACTGTGAGCAAACATGTCATTACAGTGGATACTTATTCTCATAAAGCTGCTGAAAACGCATCCATGTCTTTGTGGTACCTTCTAAGATGCAATATTTGGCTTGGTTTAAAATTTGCATATGAACAAGGTAAAACGTGCATAGAAAAGAGACTGGAAGAAAATATATCAACATATTAAACATGACTGGTTTGTGTGATGAGAATATGGGCCATCATTTTGCTTCTGGCTAAAGTTTTAGTCGGCCCTTCCCGTGTGTGACATTTACTTGAATTCCTGGAAACAGCCATGTCTGAAGCTGTCCACTCCAGCTGGACTTCCTCATGACATTAGCCAGTTAAGATGATTTAAGTTGGGTTTTTGTTACTTACTACCAAACAAATACTAATTTTGCTATGTTTCTAAATTTCTCTATCTTCTACAATGTGCATGTATTTCTCCTTAAGCTGGAAAAAAAGGAACTTTTAGAAAATTACATGTGATAAACAGTGTTATATTATATTTTGTATATCACCCATGTGCTGATATTCATGAACTCTTATAAAGGGGTTTATCTGACTAAGCTTGAACTGATTTCTAAAAATCCATAATGAACACAGCATAACATGCCAAGATAGCTTTGTTTATTAAAAGGAAATTGAGGCAACTGTTATTGCTGTACTGTTTGGAGTCCTGGCAGAAACACTCCACAAAAATATGATTGGAACTTCTTCAGTAACTCCTGTTGTCAAACTTGGTTGTAAAATACAGTGTAACATCTCACTTGACCAATGAAACCCAAATTAGCACAATTTATCATTAGAAAGCATTCTCATTTGCTAACCAGGCCAGTTCCAAGGAAACTAAATCACAATTTTCCATTTTAACAAATGAGCCTATTTGCAAGTCCTCTTAACACCCTTCGGTTTGGCTGATCAAACGCTTCTACCAGATTTGGCTCCAAGAACAGGCTAGAGAGAGCTTGCCCTGGGATGATATTTTGCTTGGCAATGCTATCGAAAAGATGCTGAATAACCCCATCCTGCAGATCTTTCGTCCCTCCTAATTGACTAGCCAGCAGTGGAGTCACACAGGTATTTTTCTCTCACACATTTCTGCAGCCCTGCTAAGCAACAAATGTCAGTGGCTCCTTGTCTGTAATGGTTGAGGCACTTAGTGAAAAGCTGAAAGAAAATGGCACATGGCTGAGGCCATGCATAGCAGGGTCTCTTTGAGCCATTCCTTGGTGTTTTTCAGCTCTGTTTTTAATGACTTTTGGACTAGAGTTTGACTGGGCCTTTAAACACAGCAATCCTTTCCTCGCAGTCACACATTCCACAGTTGGCTTGGAGGGGGCTCCTGCGGCAGGATAATGTTGCTTGGAATGTGCTGCCTTCTGCTCCCCTGTTCCTCCAGAGATTTGTCACTTGCTCGCTATGGCAACTACTGCTGTGGCATTATAGTCCCCCTCCAAGGGGCAGGCTGGCAGGTCAGGCAGGGTCATCTCAGGACAGGACCATCTGCAGCTGCGGAGAAGGAAGTGCACGTCTTTAACGGAGTTGATGCTCCCGGTACCTGCTACCTAAGCAGAGGCTTTGCTTCCTACTATTGTTATTCCACGGGCTTTCCCTTTTGGTCTCAGAAAACACAGTGTCTCTTCTTTCCTCCCCCAAACTGTCTCCCTTTTCTCAGCAGCCTGGCGTTTTGTTTCCGAGGCTCCCAGCGTGGCTTGCCATGCCTACAGCATCAGGAGCTTATATAAACCTGGTATTTCTCCAGGCTGTCATCTCATATGAATGACCCCACTCTGAACAGGGTGCACATTTTTCAAAGGCTCTTCGTATTTGCTATCTCGTTTGAGCCTCACACCCTCTCTGAAAACGTGATAAGGTGGGATTATCATTTTAGAGATGAAGAGGCTATGACATTTTTCTTAGCTAAAATCTAATAGGAACCCCTTATTCTTGTTCCCTGGACTTTCTGGCTCTCAGGCTTGCAATGAATGAACATTCCAAAGGACAGAAGCGGTTGTGATGCTTCACAGTCATAGGAAGGACGGCAAATAATAGAGCTAGTTTATTAATATCCCCATCATCCACAAAAGGTCTTGTTAACCATGTGTAGCTGGGCACTCTTCTACAACTGCTTTAAGGAAGACAAAAATGTGTCCTCATTCTGTTTCCTAAACAAAATAGGCATGCAGCCTGAATGCTGCTGCAACTAAGTATAACAGGAGCTAATATTTATACTGGTCTTTAACTGTGTGCCAGGCACTGTGCCAAATTCTTCACATAGATCATATCACGTAATCCCCACAACAACCCTCTGAAGCGCTTTTCAGGAAAATAAAGATGAAAATAATGATATTAAAAATATTTGGAAAAAAGAGAAATAAACAACAAACAAAACTTTATGTGCCATCATTGGCAATGGAGGAGATTATTCCAACTCCTCACTTTGAAAATTTATAGTCTAAAGTAAAAGAATTAAGCAATTATCTTGTCTTTGACTATTTCAAGTTAAATAAATGCCACAATTGGTTACGAAAAGCCAGCTAATAAATTGTAGAATTGGAAAATGATCATTTGCAAGCTCTATTAGAATACTTGCTTCAGAAAAGGATCATCAGTGATAGTAAAATCATTTACTAAAGAGCTGAGAGTGAACTGGATATTTGAATCTAATAATGCCAAAGTATCACTCCATAAGATTATTTGCTAAAGGAAAAAATTAACTTCACAGTGGAATTTTTAAAAAATGCACACACACACTCACACGCGAGGCGAATTAGCATCCTGACGAAGAGCATGGAATTTAGAACTAGACTGCCTAGGTTCAAGTAAAATCCCTCTCATTTACTAGCTGTGTTACCTCGGACACATGACAGAACCTCTCTGTGCTTCAAGTTTCACAACTGGGAAATGGGGATAATACTAGTACCTAACTCTAGGATTGTTATGAGAATGAATGAGTTAACATATGTAAAGCACTTAAAACAGTGCCTGGCCCAAAGCAAATACTGGATGGACTTTGCTATGATCACTATTTAGCTGTGTGACTTTTAGCAAGTTTAGTTAAACTCTCTGTGCCTTCATTTCTTAGTTTTTATTCATTTGTAAAATAGAGATAATAACACTGCCTACCTAATAGGGCTGTTATGAGCCTGAGAGATAATCTGAAGCTCTTAGTATCTCCTAGGTTGTAACTGCTCGGTAAATGTTAGCTATTACCACCTGAGGTCCTAAGTTGATGGATTCTTTTCTCCCTTAAGTTATCACAAAGAATCCAAACTCCACAAGCAAAGCTCTAGGTGCCAGATTCCTGGTTACTCTATTTAGGTTGCTGGGTCCATTTGACGGTAGAGATTGTTGCACCCAAACTCAACTTAGGAGAAATGCTCAACACCACTTATAAAAATTACTTGTGAGTAAAAAGAAACAAAAACAATCCGGAACATTGATCAGTGTCAATTAGATCAGTCCTATTGCCTCTCCTTCATAAGGTGGATCAACCACCATAGCTTATTTTTTCTGACCTAGAAGAAGGAAGGTGATCCTCAAAGTTGCTACCATCTAATTGAGGCATTTGGCTCTTTGGAAAGGTCACAGCTTTCAGCAGAAGGGATGGGGCAGCATGGAGAACATGAGGGATTCTGAGAAAATTCTCAAATGAAAGGTATCAAATGAAAGCAGAGACTTGCCCAACTCAACCTCCTATTCAGAAGAACAGATTGTGGGAGAGGAATAAAGGTAGATAAAGTGGAATCTCAGCCATATGCAAAACTCTAAACCACGGCTGGATTCAGAGGATCAGCTTGTATCGAGCAGGGTTGTGTATGGGCAAGTGACCAGCAGAGGCACATCTCGGAGCTGAGGGAGCAGGTGTCTGGCACCCCACAGATCTGGAGCTGGTTTCTACCTCAGCTGACATTTAGAAGGCATAATGGCAATGTGCATCTATGCCAAGGACTGCAAGTCTGAGATTTATACAGCCTGTGCCCACCTACTTGCTCCATGTGGAAATTTGCTCTCCTGCCCACCCAATTAAGAAAATAAAATATAGGAGACCAGAGGGAGGGCTTATTACTCTATTGTGGTTGATTTGGGTCATAGTTTCTTTTATAGCAGAACTCTGGTTGCCAACTTCTTGGAAAACAAAACCAAACGAAACCAAAACCAACCTCAGTGCTAATCTTTACTCCTTCTTCTCTCCAAAGCTGCATGAATTAGGAATCTTCGCTGCCCACCACCTGCAAAGCTATCAGACCAGCTTCTGGCTGGTCAGAAATCCAATGCTTGTGACAGCATCCACAAAGGAGACTAGTTTGTACTTTTTTTTTTAGATCCGGTGTGAATGAATAAAAGTCAGAGGCAAAGACTTGCTCTTCTTTGTTAAAAGCCATGTCAAAGCATGCTTTGAAAGTGCTCAACTTCATGCTTGACGGAATTTACTCCCAGCCAGACTCTAGAATGGATTGGTACTTGCGGGCCTTTCAAGACTCCTGCGTGGAATTTCATTACGGCTTCTTCAGGTCATTTCCCATGGAAGTCATCTTCCTAATGACTGTGCACTGTCGTACTCTGTTGGGCTGACTCAGCGAGCCGTCTTCCTACCCAGGACTCTGTGCAGCACCTTCCAAAACCCTCCAGGGGTGACAGATCCCGTGGAAGGGGAGAGGGGCTATTTATCTTGAAATAGAATCTGTCCCCCAGGAGATAAGAGCACTAGCAGCCTGGGAGCGTCCCATAACTGAAACAAAAGTCCCTTTAACAGAGACTCAGTATGACATGATGCAGAGACTCAAAGGCATTCCCTCAGCAGAGGTTTGGATGAGCCTCTGGTTTTTTAACCCAGCTTTGCAAGTTTCTGCAGGCCTTTTAATGATTACAAGGAAAGTATATAGAAGACACACCAGCTGAAGCACTTCCTTAAAAGATGATCCAATCACAGAGGGACAAACATGTCAAAACACTTTAATAATTTAGACATAAAATAGGTACAGAAGCCACCTTCATCTGACGGCTTTGCACCTTTAGAAGCGCCATAGCATCACGGTTCTCCCTAATGGATGTGGCGTGGGCTCAGGCTATCGGTGTTAGCCTGCAAGAATGCATAATTTGCTTAGCACCCATTTTTATTGAAACAGTGAAATCTGTAGCTTTTGCACTAACAGAACCATTACTAAGCTGGGCTCTG
Source organism: Chaetophractus vellerosus (assembly GCA_004027955.1). Classification (NCBI taxonomy): domain Eukaryota; kingdom Metazoa; phylum Chordata; class Mammalia; order Cingulata; family Chlamyphoridae; genus Chaetophractus; species Chaetophractus vellerosus. The sequence continues at coordinate 8,230 of PVKH010018342.1, read as the reverse complement.
AAGGGCTGAGCAGAGGTTCCCGCCTGAGCCGGGCTGAGTGAGCTGGCCTCCACGCTCCTATTTGGCAGGCCCTCACCTACTTACTTTTTTACACACGCTGGAAATAGTGACTTGGGATTTGGTGCTCACAGTCGAATTATTTAAGTCCACTTAACATTCAGGAGCAACTGTGGCTTTTTAGAGGCAGAAATCCATCCTGCCAAGCCTGGTGTTTGGGCTTGCTGGTGTTTGGGCTTAAGCTGTGACTTCAAAGCTTCTTTGATCCAAACCCTTACCAGCACCTGAGGTCCCTGAAAGGTGTACAGTGCCGCTGCTTGGCTACTGAAGACACTGCTTTAATGGAAAGGGCCCCATTGTGATGGAAAATGTCCCATGCTTTAAAAGTTAATGTTGTTGTAATTAGGAAATTTCTTTGTGATTGTTGCATGTCTTAATGGAGAAAAAATAAAAGAAGCAAAGAAAATCTCAAATAAATCGAAAACTAAAGCGTGTTTTAAAGCTCCCAGTAAGTAACTTTTGTGTCGCTTTTTGTAAAACTATACAGGAGACTGTGAATTACTTGACAACAAGGGCGATAGCGCCATCCTTTTTGAGGTCTTTACCTGGCGATAATGCTGGCTGCCTGGTTGGAGTCCATGATGTTTGCTGAATGAGCAAATACATGCTTTAAATATATAATAATGGAAAATCCTAAGCTCTGGGCTCCTTTATATACAGCATTTAAGACCTCTGAATACCTTCTCTTGTAGGTGGTATGTTTAAGTTACGGAATAAACCTGAGAATACTAAAGCAGCATTTTGTTAGTATAGATCTCCAATCCCTTTTCTGAACCCCTTGAGGACATATGTTGAAATTCAGAATTTTTTTAAGTTTTAGAAAGGGAATATGGTGACTATGACATATTACCTAACTCCCCCAAGGGAGATCTGGAGCTCCCTCTATTCAAACACATATCTCTGCAGAGGCTGGGTCGATAGGCACACTTAATAGGATTAATGTTAACAAAGGCTCTAAATAGCCTCATGTTGGTTCAAATCAGGTTTTGCTGCTATATGATTTATGAAAAACTTGTTTATCAGAGTTTTTTTTGGATATTGGAATTATGAAGAAGGGATTGTGACCCATATTTCACATGGGCTCTGTCTTACATTCCTAAAGCAGGACTGTCAAAATTAGGACTGTTTCCCAATGCTGATTTTGTTTATTTCTCTCTGTAAAAGTACTTTAAAGTACAAGTTGAGTAATAGTCTCCTTTATATATAAACTCCTCAAAGGAATTAGGGTGCTGTAGGAAGTTAAGTTTTTATCTACAAATGAGTTAGAACACATTCCTGCATTTTCCAATTCAGAGCAACCCTTCTCGTCATTCATTCATTCACCCATATCAAACTTTAAAAAAAACCCAAAACTCTTGATTCATGCAAAGCACCATTGTCTGCTCTGCCAATCTCTAACCAGTCTCTAAACACGGTGGAAGTGGTAGTGAATAAAATCAGTAGAAGGCAGCAATTTAAACTATTGATCATAATATTCATAAAAATGTAATACTTAAGAGGGAACCACTTTGAATCAGTGAACATAACTGATACAAGGGGACCTGGCCACTTGAATTCCCCAGACAGCAAAATGTGGAAGATGCTTTTACTTCCAGCTATGGTAAGGAGGCAATGATATTACTGCGGAGTAACCTTTTGCCATTCTAAAGAAGAAAGCAGGAGAGAAAGAGGCACTTGGACATATATCACCTTCACAGAGACTCAGTGCTGGAGGAGTTCATGCCAGAACACACAAGAAGCTGTTATTTGGGGATAGAAAAGGATAAAAACAAACAAACAAACAAAAAACCAGCAGAAAAAATTGCCCCAACCTGGGAAGCTTTAAGAGGGTCACTCTGATTAGTCAGAGACCTCGGGTCACTGTCTTTGTGAGGATAACATCCTGTGGGCTCTTCATCCCTACTTCATCTTAGTCTACAATACGTGTAATTAGTATCTGTGTCTTCTTGAAAATTCTTTTCTTGAAAAAGAGAGTGAAGGAAAGATTACTTTTCCTAAGGTTAAAAAAAAAAGCCAGTGATAGAAAGATGTTAGAGATATATGTGGGGCAAAGAAGGCTCTAGAAAGCACAGGGGGACAACATAAGAAAAGGTTACTGGGGGAAGAAGGAATAAGGCATTAGCTTTAAGTGGACACATGCACCAAAAATATGTTAACCACGACCTTGTCTGTCCATGTCGCGGAAACCTCCCTGGTCCTCTCAGGAATGCTTGGGTAGCGAAGGGTGACACAGAATGGATGCTCACAAAGTGGCCTATTCCTGGGTCCCAAATGACGCCCGGGATGGAGCAGACGAAGGCAACGGCAGCCTCCTTCAGCTGCAGTGCAGTGGGCTAGACTCCGTCAAGAACTCTTTGTTCTGCTTCAGGAGCCACTACAGTTGCTCGGTGTTTTATTTTCAATTAGATTTCTACTAATCCCAAACTACAGAAAAACATAGCTGCCAGTGCTCCCCTTTCCCTTCCAAAAGCAATACAGTCTGTGGAGAAACCTTTTATTGTACAAGCTCCTCCTTGTATGCACCATAAAAGATACATATGCCACCGGTTTGCCAACAAGTGCTTTCAAGAAGGTGCTTAATGGGCCCCAGGACCCCGGGCTTCCAGGGCGGCCTATGAATAGTGCCTCTTGTTAGGGTGGTTGCTATAGCAAGCCCTTGTTTTTGATCAATTGCACAGTAAATAATACTTTATATACCATGAAAAAAATGGCCACTTTAAATCGCCTAGGCTTCCTTTGGTCAGAAAGGGGTGTGTTTACGCTTTGAGTAATGAAGCAAGGCACCTGCTTCTTTAATTTATTTGGATTTTTGACTCCCCCCACCCTTGCAAGGGTTTGAGGCTCCGTGATTTAGAAATGCTTCTGTCAACATGAAAATCAGGTTTCGTTAACATTTTTAAAAATGCCATTAAAAAAACACTTCACAATTTGTTTGGAAGGAGGTCTAAGTGGGAAGTTGCATTTCTACTTGTTTCTATGCATTTCTATTTCTCTTGAAGACGGTCTGGTTGCATTTAAATGACTTTGGGGGGGGCGGGGACTATAGCACCAAAACCCAGAAAATGTGGTCTAGGTAAGCAGCTACATCACACGATAAATAGGTGACAGCTGTGGGAATATACGATTGTCCTGGAAACATAGAAAAATGGGAGAGGACGGAAAGAAACCCGAGGGGGATAGAAGAGTGGCACCCCTCCTTGTAATACACAGTGGAGGGGGGAGTGGGCCGGAAATTATACACTTATGGGGAATAAAAATAAAAGGAACATAGAGGTTAATAAAATGGGGACATATTCCTCTCTCCAAACACAGTGAGGTGAAAATTACTTATCACCTGCTAGAGTGGCTGTGAGGACAGGCCAGTGACCGAGTGTGTGGCAGCGAATATTTTGTAACAGATAAGCAATCTGAAAGAACCCCTGCAACAGGCTTCCTCGGGCTTCCTCGGGCTTCCTCGGGCTTCCTGGAGGAGCAGCATCCTGTGGCTGCTGGTGCCTCATTAGAGGACAACAGCTGTTTCTTACTATAATTAGCTCACAGTTCAATAGTTAGCGCCAGTCTCTTACACCTGTACCACACACAACGTGGAAATTACAGAAGCACACGTTGTTTTTTCTTAAATCAGCTCCATTACACACGTTGTTAAGCATCTAATAGAAAACAACCATACCTTCCCTGGTTGCCTTCCACCTTGGAAAGCTTTTCAAAAGCAAGTTGAGGAAGTCTTTGTTTTTATGAGCCCCTGTTCCCATTTCCCAGCTCACCTCCATGCTTCCCAGCTCTCCTGAATTAAAGAAGGTCTCAGTGTTGTCAACCAACCCGCCAGGCGTCAGGTCAGGAAATCTTACTTTCAGGCACCTGCAGGCTGATGGAAGGAAGAGGAAACTGAACTGAGAAAGGAGTGGGGGTGGAGGGTGGGAGAGCTCCAGCTGGCTGCTCAAGATGGTTTCAGTGGAATTCTTTGGGGTGGGGTGCCTGTTGTTGGGAGGGAAGGAGTCTCGGGTCATTTCCTGCCAGGTCTGTGCTGAACGGGGAGAATCCATAATCACACTGTCTCACAGTTCCATTAGTGTCAAAACTCATTAGGAGCCCCATCCACTCGGCAGCAGTGGGTACACAAAAGAACGAACTAGCCAAAGTCTGCAGACTGCATAGTAGTCCTTAGAATTTGGGGGCGGGTGGGAAGGAGGGATTATAAAATTCCCAACTGGGTAATTAGAGTCAGCGGGGAAGCAGATAGACTATAGCAGCCCTCTCATTTCTTTCCTGGCAGTTTTAAAGGATTGGCAGGGGCTGCTTATTTCTAGGGGTGAGGTGATGGGCCTGTGTCATAATTCACAAAGAAAAATCATCATCAGTCCGTGCCCTTCTCCTGAGTTAAGCTGAGGAGATGGACTGTGGTTACTACTGTTATTAATATATGGTTTGGTCGAGGAGGGGAGGATGGCGTGAGCTGGTTGCCTCAAGTGTGGTTAACCAAAGAAACTTAGATGCTTGGCTGGTTGACATGCAATAGGTTAATATGAACAGGTTTTCATTCCTTTTTCATTGGGTAAGGAAACTTACCAAGGCCATGGAGACTTGATAAAGTATGGTGGCATTATTATCAATGCTAACTTGCTTTAGCATTGCAGTACGCTATTCTGATTTTCTTCAAACTCAACTGCAGCAACAAAGCCAATATGATACAGGCAAAATACCTAAAAAATACTGACACTGGCTGTTGTGTTTGCCTTTTATAGCAGTTTTATAAAATACAAAAAATTATCTATCCAAAAGGAATTAAAATTTTTTTTGGTAATTGTAGTGTAATTTATGTACAATATAATTTACCAATTTTAAATGTTTAATTGGATGTATTTTGATAGATGTATACCTTTGTGCAATTATCACTACAATCATGTTACAGAACATTTCCAGTTCCCTCCTGTCCCTTTTGCATTGCCCCTTAGTCCTCTTCACCACCCCTAGCCCCAGATAACCATGGATCTGAGTGCAGTTATTTTGCTTTTTCTAGAATTTCATATAAGTGAAATCATAGAGTATAGCCTTTAGGATCTTGCCTCACTCAGTTAGTATAATGCTTTTGAGATTCTTTTATGTTGTTGCGTTTTTCAGTGATTCCTTCCTCTCATTAATTGGAAGAATATACCACAATTTGGCTACCCATTCACCCAATTGATGGACATCTAGGTTGTTTCCAGTTTGGGGTTATTATGAAGAAAGCTGCTATGCACGTTTAAGTCTAAGTCTTTGCAGAGACATATGTTTTCATTTCTCTTGGAGATCTTCCTTTCTGTTTTCAGATAGGAAACTAAAGGGAATCAGTCTCCTTGACTGATTATCAACTGATGAGGGAGGAAGTGGCTATCGACCTAAAGTACAGGAACAAGTATGATTCTATGATTCGGGTTGTACAATAGAGAAAGGAAGGAGAATGAAGGAATGACAGTTGCAAATGCCACTTCACCACCATGCATTCAACTGGGACCCTGGAGTTCTGGGTAGTCTTTCAGTAATTGTGACTGTGTGTGACGGGGTCAAGTTCAAAGTCAGCCAATGAAAGCTCATGTAAGTTGCAAAACAATATTCCATTAAGCACAAAACTTGAAAACAAAACTTTCTTTTGGTAGCTTCTGACCTAAAAAGTCTAGTGATATTAAAATTAAAGCTATAATAACCAAAGTGCAAAAAAAGTGAGAAATGTTTATTTCTGATGCTTCATTAAAAATCACTTCTGAAGACCTGGGGGGAATGGGTGACTAGGCACTGATTGGAAAGCACTAACATAAGGAGCAATACAGAATTCAAAGTAGCAGAAGGATCCATATTCCCAAGTCAAATTGCAGGTCAAACGCAACCGCAAGCTGTCCTGCTTTGCTGAATCTCACCCTTAGGAAGTTCAACCATGTTCTCCCTGCCTCATACAGCAGCAAGGTGAAAGGCTTGGAAGTTGCAGCCTAATGGTACCTGAATTGATGCACCATGAGAAGGGAAGAAGCTTAATCTCCCATTGCTCTGCACTGGCCCAGTTGTTGACCATCATAAAAATCCTGCCTTTTGTGGACAGAAATGATTCCTTCCATTCCCAGAAAGTCTCAAAAAATACAAAAATAAGAAACCGCTTGAAGCATCAATTTTGAGGCCAAAGCTTCATTTTTAAGAACACCTGAAACCAAACTGAACCTGATTGCATCCTGTTTTCCTAGCTCCTTTGTTAAGGTCCTGACCCTAACTTTTCTATTATACATTTTGGGATTTCTGGAGTCCAGCTTTGCCCTGAGGGAAAAGAGAGAAACAAATAAGCTTAAGAAAAACTTTTTTTTTGACCTAACCCTACATCCTAAGGTCACCACTGAAATGCATAAGATTCGAAATCTGCAAGGTCTTAAGGCCAAGCTCACAGGAAAGCCAGGAAAGCTAGAAGCTGTGAAGAACATAGATCTGCTGAATATATTAAGCTTGCATATGTGTGTGTGTGTGTTTTCTAATCCTCTAACGTAAATTTATACCAATCCATACAGATGTACTCTTTTCTGTTTATTATTCCCAATTGTGTAATGGAGGTTAATGTTGTGCAAAGGAAAAGAATTTGGAGTTTGACAGCACTCAACCTATTTTATTTTAAGGCAAAACAAAGAAAAGGCAATCCGGGTCTTTTGGCCAGCATTACTTGCTCCCTAATTCTACCCAGACTAGATCGTCTTAAATCTGATTTGGGATTTGAGCATTATTTGGATTAGCTCATTAGTGCGGCACCATTCTGACAGGCCACTAATCTGGGGCACTGGTGCACAGCGCCAAAACCGTATTCTGCTGAAAATGAGAAATCTAATGAGATTAGACAGATCGTCGTGCAAATGGCCTAAAGGTACTTTGTGTGGAGATCCACGAGCTTGGGAACGCGGGAGGTGGACAGATAGAGGCGTCAGACTCAGCTGAGCTATAACAGCCACTCAAATACCCACAAATGATTTCAATCTGAAAGACAGTAACATCACACTTTTCTAAGCAGGTTCTAGGGAATATCAAGCAATTGCCCGGATTAAAAAGTAGTCATCATAAAAGGTGGGGGATGACAGTGGAAGGAACTGTGAGCAGAAAGAGAGTTTTAGTGTAAAATTGATGCAGTTTCAAGTCTCTGTGGTGGAAGCTGCACAAGTTACAGTGGAAGTACTAATTGGCAGCTGGGACAAGCAAACTGTTATGTTCTAAAGCCCAGTACTGGCTGTCCAAATAAATACCACTGATGTTTTCCCCTGTTAAGATGATTTTCTTTCCTCCCTTTACTTGTGATTTTAGCTTTTTTTTTTTTTTAAGCTAAACAGAACGTGCTGGTTCCCTTTTGCTTAGTACAGGGCTGTCGCTAAGATCAGAAAATGCCAGGCTCCCATAATGCATGATTTATAATGACCAGATGTGGTTTTGGGGCAACAAACAACAGAGAGAAGGAGGGTGTGTGTGTGTGTGTGCCTCCCCCTTCTCTTTCCCCCGTCCTTCACTGGAAGAGGAAAACAAAAGTTTCCATGGCATTTTCTTGCAAGGGGAAAATCAAGCCATTAACAGAGGCCAGGCGTCGGCCCTCTGGGACGTAGCTCCTCTTTCAAATTGTGCTGGTCTGCCACCTCGTGGTGGCTCTCAGAACTCAGTGAAACCCCCTGCAATTCAGTATCCTTCCTTAAGATTAGAAGGAAATTCAACGTCGATGCAGTCAATGGATCATTTTTAAAATGAGGGTTTGCAAGGCAAAAACAAGTGCATTTCAGATCATGTTAATAACATACAAAGTCAAACGCTTGGCTTCTTATTATTCTCCCTCATCAGGCAATGAATTCCCATTCTGACTTAAAAGTCGAGTTATCATTTATGCATTTAGACCTGAAACATGTTAGAACTGGGTTCCACTTTCTTATTTTATCTTCTCAAAAGTGTTTAGGGATTTAGAGGAGAAAGTAAGCCCAAAGCTAATGGATAAAACATTTTAAAGGAGTGCCTCTGTTTGTGTTAAATATGGTAATCAAGTGTGGATAAAGCTTTAAGTGGTAGTAGAACAAATCAAGAATGCAGGTCCTAGCCTAAGAGTGTAAAGAGGAGACACAGACAAATTCCTGGTATCATAGACTCATAAGAACTTTCTAAGGCTGAAAAAAGGATCCCGGGGGGGGGGGGGGGG
>PVKH010018341.1:0-15156 GCA_004027955.1 Chaetophractus vellerosus | reverse complement strand
TTACGTAAAATAAAATCGGCTCCTTATTCTCCTTAATTAAACACTAGGAATGTTAAAACCCTATAAACTTAAAAATAATCATATAGCCTAATCATTTCCTGTCTGTTTCATTGGCTTTATGACTAATTTATATTTAACCTTCTTAGGAACCTATGATCAGAATGTACTTTTTTAAAAAATTCAAAGCAACTGTCACCCGTGTCTAGTACCTACGCAAAGGGGAATAAGGACTTGAAAATGTTTTAAAATTGAAAGATGATGTATAATGGACTCTACTGCTTATAAGATTTAGCAACAAAATAGCCTGCTGCATTCTTACGATTACAGTTTACAGAGCAATTGGTAAATGCATAACCCACGTGTTCCAATTTTCTAATCGTTATGATATTTTTGAAGTATTAAAAATGTTGTATTTTTAGATTTGTAAATGAGTGTAAATATCTATTTACATTAATATTAGCACCTAGTGAATTTAATCAGGTAACCAGACTTGAAAGGGGTCTGATTTCAGGTCTGTATAGCATGTTTTATACTATTGCTTTCTTTAGATCTTGGTTGAAGTATTATATTATAAATGAATTCATCCTTACTTCATTTATACTTGAAAAAGCCAAAAGAATTGTAAAACTTACCTATGACATGAGGATACAATTCACTACACTGACAGGAACGAATCTGCAAAGACCATGATCAAAACTGTAGCCCAAGGGTAACATAGAATGAGTGTCAACTGCATTTTGCTGCTAAGTTTCACAAAATTCCCCTCTAGGAATTTCAGTCACAATATTCTGAATCTAAATTTATATAATAATTACAAAAATCATAGGGAGGCCACTAGAGCAAGTGTAGGCACTTAAATTTCAGAACGATAATTTTGTGATTTTAAAACAGAATATTTTTAAATAAGAAAGAACGGTAAAAATATTATTCAGTATATGAGACCAACTTGCCAGAGATTTATATATAAAATTCCTGCTAATATAACATTGCTGTCTTTTTTCAAGAACTATTCAAAATTTATTCAGCCAAAATTATCAAACAAGTACATACATGGGAGAGTATCACTGTGACTACATATCAAATATTTTGTCTTTTCCCTCTTTCCTTCACCCTATGCATGTCTGAACTTGAGAAGAGAGATAATCTGTAAAGAGACCTGAAAGTTTGATTCTTAAATCATGGCAACACAGATGATTTTACAGGTTTTATTAAGGAAATAGGCAAAACTAAGGTTTTTTAAGCCAAATATGGATTCTACTTGTCCAGGTGTCCTGGAAGCAGCCAAAGACCTTCAATTATGAAACAGAACTTAGGACATCTTGGATAAATGTGTTGAACTGCAGAATCTCTGGTTGCACTTTGGTGATAGTGATACCTACTTCATAGTTTTGTGGCAATGAATACCTGAGCATCACCATTTCAGCTAGGAGAAAGGGAGGGTCTCTAAGTCTTTTGTGGGTTTCAGATCTTCTAGAAGCAGGAGTGTTCAAAACCTGGAGCTAGGGCTAGTCAGGCTTTCCCTGATTTCCCTATCAAATCTTTATAAGATTAGATTGAATACAATAAACTAATTCAAGCTGTGGTGTAACTGACTAAGGAAGATGAAATGTTATTCCTCAAAGAGCCACATATTTTTGCAGGAAATAAGACTAATTGATCTGTTGATTGTCTGAAAAGTTACCCTATGAAGGTAGGTTGAGTTGGGAGGGAGCTGATTATTTGGAATTGTTGTTCTCATAGCACCACTGAATTTCACAGTAGGACCCAACAAATAATATCATTCCTTCCCACATATATGCCTGTAAATTTCTCTTTTCAAATACTCATGTTTGTCAGAAATAATTTCCTCTGAGGCACTATTAAAATGTAGCACATTATTATTTTATGGGCTTTGAAGGGGAATAGAAAATTTAAAATGGCTGTTAAAAAAAGTAAACATATGTGGCCTGAAGAGCCTAGAGTACATGAGACTAACTTGTCAGAGATTTATAAATAAAATTCCTGCTAATATAACAATCTCTGGTTGGATTACTAAAAGTAAGATGTGAATAGGTGGTCTCTAGAGGGAGAAAATGCCACTAAATAGCTTTGATTCTAGTCCCAGACTCTTAATTTCCCAAATAATCAACTTGCTATACTCCTGAATAGTATTAGCCACTGTACATGTAGTTCCTGAGGATCCATAAAGGGAAATAAAATAATCCTGACTTCCTGCAATAAATAAATAGCAATGCCAGGCAGCTTTAAATAGGTGCTAAATGAATAAGAATAAGAATAATGACAGCCACTATATGTGAAGCCCTTGCTATATGCTAATCATTTATTTATTCAACAAATACTATGGAGTTTCTATTCTGTTCCAGACATCAGTCTAGGTCTTAGGGATAAAAAGCAATTAGCAAAACCACAAGGAATTGTGGGAAGATGGTGTTGGTTTAAGCAGGTGGACTCAATGCTCTAACAAGAACAATGGAGAAAGAGCTAAAAGCAATCTGAGGATCTGCTTTGGGGGTCAGGAGACCAGGACAGTGCTACACAACTCTCAGGAGGGTGGGGGACAAAAACACGAAGAGCCTCAAACAACAAAAGTGAGTTATCAAAACCCCATGGCAGCTGAGAAGGACTCTATTCCCCCACCCAAGATATTAAGCTGGGGTAAAACCCTTGGCTTAAGGCAGCAGACTGAGAGGGGAACAGGCATCTTCCTCCTTGTCAGCTATAACAAGGGAAGGGGGGGGGGAGGAGTCAGGAGGCTCTCCTTCAGGGAAATTGGCCAGCAAGGCCTGCTTTGAATCTTGGTTCTGGCCAGACCAAACCACAGGAAAATGGAGAATGAAAGAAACATCTCTGTGGAAAGGTGCACCAACGAGCACCATCTGCTGGCCAGTCTGGAAACTGCATGGACAAAAACTGCTTTTGGATCTCTCTGTACCCTTACCCTGGGAGGTAAACTACATCCAATTAGTGAGTCCCTGAGCTGGTTTTGATAACCTATGCTGGGAAATTTTAAACACTTAGAATAATATTAAAGACTATCAAAGAAGAGCTGTAAAAAAAAAACAATAGGCAAGAGTGAGAAATTTGCCATCAGAGTAAATTCACCAAAATATTCAGATGGCTAGACATCAGCAAAAAATTACAAGCCATACTAGGAAACAGGAAGAGATGGCCCAGCCAAAGGAACAGGATTTAAGACAGTTACTCAGTGATACTCACACAATTCCCCTAAATCACTTCAAAGAATTTGAAGAAAAATATGGCTAAAGAAAAAAAGGATATTAAGAATACACTGGGAGAGCATAAAGAACAATTTGAAAGCCTGCAAAGAAAGGTAACAAGCCTTATGGTAATGAAAGACACAATAAATGAGATTAAAAATACATTAGAGGCACATGCTAGCAGATTTGAATTACTTGAAGACAGAATTAGTGATTTCAAAGACAGAATATCTGAACTGGAAAAGTCAGAAGAACAGAAAGAGAAAAGAATGGAAAAAATGGACCAGAGTATCAGGGAATTGAATGACAACAGGAGACACACAAACATTCACATTATCAGTGTACCAGAAGAAGAAGAGGATGAAACAAGGCAGGAAGAATATTTGAAGAAATAATGACCAAATAATTCCCAACCCTTATGAAGGATATAAATATAAATATCCAAGAAGGACAACACACCCAAACAGAATAAATCCAAATCAACCTACCCTGAGATACTTACTATTCAGAAAGACAAAAATCAGAGATAAAGAGAGGATTCTGAAAGCAGCAGGAGAAAAAGCAAAGCATCACATACAAAGAATCCTCGATAAGATTATCGATCTTTCATCAGGAACCATGGAGTCAAGAAGAAAGTGGTATGATGTATCTAAGGTCCTGAAAGAGAAGAAATGCCAGCCAAGAATTCTGTATCTGGCAAAACTGTCCTTCAGAAGTGAGGGGAGTTCAAAGTCTTCACAGACAAACAAAAAAGGATTGAATATGATACCAAAACACCAGAATTAAAAGAGATACGAAGTGGTGTGCTGCAGCATGAAAGGAAAAAACAAGGACAAGAGACTTGGAGAAGAGTGTAGAAATGAAGACTATTAGGAAAGGGAAATTAAAAGGTAAAAAGACAGACAATAGTATGATATAGCAACAGAAAGCCAAAGGACAAAATAAAGTGAGTAATGCCTTACTTTACATTAATAACATTAATAACATTGAATGTTAATGGATTGAACTCCCCAATCAAAACACATAGATTGATAGAATGGATTTAAAAAAAAAGCCATCCATATGATTCTTCAAGAGGCTCACCTCAGATGTAAGGACACAACCAGGTTAAACATGAAAGGTTGGAAAAAGATATTCCACACAAATAGTAACCGAAAAAGAGCTGGAGTAGCAATCCTAATAACAGACAAAACAGATTTTAAATGCAAAACTGTTATAGGGGCATGGGCAAGGCAAAGCTACCACGGGCAGAGCAGAGCTGCCTGCAAACAGAGTGGAGCTGCCCATGGGCAGGGCAGAGCCGCCCGCAAGTGGGGCAAGCTGCTTGCGAGTGGGCAAAGCCACTGCTCACCGGTGAAGCTGACTCGGCACGTCACCACAGTGGGGGTGGGGGGGAGACAAAAAAAGCAGAAAAAAAAATAGTTGGAGACTTCAATACACCACTCTCAGGATTGGCTAGAACATCTGGACAATAGATAAACAAAGAAAGACGGAGCTTGAATAATATGACAAATGAACTAGACCTAACAGACATCTATAGTGCATTACACCCAAAGACAGCAAGATATACATTCTTCTTGAATGATTTGGATATTTCTCCTAGATAGACCATATGTTGGGTCACAAGACAAGTCTCAATAAATTTAAGGAGATTGAAATTATACAAAACACTCTCTCTTACCATAATGGAATGAATCTGGAAATCAATAATGACGAAAAAAGCAAAAAGTCATAAATATGTGGAGAGAAAACAACACACTCATATAATAAATGGGTCAAAGAAGAAATTGCAAGAGAATCAGCAAATATCTTGAGATGAATGAAAATGAGAACAAAACATATCAAAACCTATGGGACACCTCAAAGGCAGTGCTGAAAGGGAACGTTATACTCTCAATCCTTACATTAAAAAAGAAGAAAGAGCTAAAATTGAAGATCTCACTGCACACCTGTAAGAACTAGAAAAAGAACAAAAAACTAATCCCAAACCAAGACAAAGGAAAGAAATAAATGAAATTGAGAATAAACAAACAAAAAACACACAAAAGAATCAACAAAACCAAAAGTTGATTCTTTGAGAAGATCAATAAAATCGACAAACCTTTAGCTAGACTGACAAAGAAAGAAAGAAAGAGAGAAGACACAAATAAAATCAGAAAAGACAGGAGGACATCACCACTGACCCTACAGATATAAGAGAGATCATAAGAGGATACTATGAACAAGTGTATGCCAAAAAGTGCACAATGTAGATGAAATGGATAAATTCCTAGAAACACGTGAACCACCTACACGGAGCCTAGAAGAAATAGAAGATCTCAACAAACCAGTCACAAGTGACGAGATTGAAACAGTCATTACAAACCTCCCAAAGGTGAAAGCCCAGGACCAGATGGCTTCACAGGTGAATTCTATCAATCATTCAAAGATGATTTAATACCAATCTTGCTCAAGCTCTTCCAAAATATTGAACAGGAAAGAATGCTACCAAACTCATTCTATGATGCTAATATCACCCTAAAACCAGATAAAGATACTACCAAAAAAAAAAAAAAGAAAATCACTAATGAATATAGGTTATGAATATAGATCCATATATTTTCAATAAAATATGTGCAAACTGAATCCAAAAGCACATTAAAAGAATTATACACCCGGGTATGCAAGGGTGGTTCAACACAAGAAAAGCAATTAGTGTAATAAGCCACATCAATAAATTGAAAAGTCACATGATCCACTCAATTGATACAGAAAAGGCATTTGACAAAACACAGCAGCCCTTCTTGATTTAAAAAGAAAAAACTCCAAAAGACAGAAATAAGAAGGAAGCTTTCTCAATATGGTGCATATGTGAAAAACCTACAGCTAGGATTGTACTCAATGGTGAAAGACTGAAAGCTTTCCCACTGAGATCAGGAACAAGGCAATGATTCACACTGTCACCATTATTATTCAATATTGTCCTAGAAGTTCCAGCTAGAGAAATCAGGCTAGAACAAAAAATAAAAGGCACTCAAATAGTAAAGGAAGAAACAAAACTTTCTTTATTCGCTGATGACTGGATCCTATATCTAGAATATCCTAAAAAATCCACATCAAAGCTACTAGAATTAATAGATAGGATACACGATTAATATGCAAAAATCAATAGCATTTCTACATACTACTGATGTGCAATCTTAGGGGGAAATCAGAAAAATTTTCTATTTATAATAGTGACTAAAACAATCTAATATTTAAGAATAAACTTAACCAAGGACATAAAGAACCTGTATTCAGAAAACTGTGAAGCATTACTAAAAGAAACCAAAAAAGACTTAAATAAATGGGAGGACATTCCGTGTTCATGTATTGGGAGACTAAACATCACTAAGATGTCAATTCAACCCAAACTGATTTACAGATTTAACGCAATCCCAATAAAATCCCAACAGCCTTTTTTGCAGAAATGGTAAAGCCAAAAATCAAATTTATTTGGAAGTGTAAGTGGCCCTAAAGAGTCAAAAATGTCTTTAAAAAGAACGAAGTTGGAGGACTCCCACTTCCTGACTTTAAGTCATATTACTTAGCTACAGTCATAAAAACAACATGGTACTGGAATAAAGGCAGTCAGATTGACAATGGAACTGAATTGAGAACTCGGAAATAGATCCTCACAAGGCTGTTAAACCCAACCAGTTGGGCCAGAACAGTCTACTCAGCAAATGGTGCTGGGAGAATTGGATAGCCATATCTAAAAGAAAGAAAGAGGACCCCCCGTATCTCACACCTGATACAAAAATTAGCTTAAAATGAATCCTGGACTTAAACATAAAACAACAACCATAAAATTCCTAGAAGAAAATGTAGGAAAACATCTTTAAGATCTTGTGGTAGATGGTAATTTCTTAAACCATACACACAAAGCAAGAGCAACAACAACAAAATAGATAAATGGCACCTTCTTAAAATTAAACACTTTTGCACCTCAAAGGACTTTGTCAAAAGGCTGAAAAGGCAGCTGACTCAATGGAAGAAAATATTTGGCAATCACATATCCAAAAAGGGTTTTATATCCATGATATATAAAGAGATCATACAATTCAATAATAAAAAGACAATACTGTATGATTGTGCTATTGTGAACTAAATATATTATGTAAGCTCATGGAATTAATAATTAAAATATTGTTCACCAGCAAATAAAATGAGTATAAAGGATAAAAAGCTGAGGGTTAATCTGTGCAGAATTGATTAAAAGGTTGTAAATCTTTGTAAATGAATGGAAATGGTGAGAGTACATCATGGTGTTTGTGACTAGCAGAGCTATTACATGCGTATGACAGTGGTCAAAAGGGAAAGTCTAAGGTCACATATATTACTAGAAGGAAAGCTAAAAAATGTAACATCAGACTGTATAACGTAGTGAAACCTCATGTAAAATACAAATATGGGTGATATTGCATATATAAAACTGTTTTTTACAAAATATAATTACAAAGAAACTGGAGAGAAGGAGACAGAATAGCAGCTATGTACAGCAGGGGAAGCCTAGAGAGATTGAGAGGTGATGAGTTTTGTTTGGTTAGTTGGTTTTTGTTTTTTAGTATTATTATTATTATTACTGGACTAATGAAAATGTTCTAAAAATGATTGAAATGGTGAATGCACAATCATGTGATTATACCAAATGCCATTGATTGTACACTTTGAATGGATTTATGCTTTTTTAATATGTATCAATAAAATTGGTTTGTTTAAAAATAAAAATTTTGAAAAAGTAAACACAAGAACACACACACCGAAAAAGCAATTAGCAAAACAGAAAAGGAAAATAGTTCTTCTTTCATGAAGCTTACATTCTAGTGGAGTGAGAGAAGCAATAAACAAAAATAAGCAAATTGAGTTAAATAATTCAGCTAACATAAATATTTTAATCCCCTTTTCATGGATGAAGAAACAAGCAGGGAGGTTGAGATATAGGAGTCACACTCCTATAACTGACATTTGGCAGAGCTGAGATCCAACCCATATCTACACAATTCTTTCTGCTACAATGTGTTATATCTCAGAAAAGTGCTGCCATGGGAAATAAAAGGAGAAGGAGATAGCTTTGTGTTGGAATTAAAGGGTGGGTTCTTGGATAAAGATGAACCTCGCCTTAGTCCTAAAAGAAGTAAACTGTTTAGATAGAATTCTCATTGTGCTCAGTCTATGGTGTAGGCATGGGCATACACTCAGTTGCATTGGGGAGACAAGAAGATGATTAATTTGGCTAAAATGGCTGTAAGGAGAAGGCAATAGGTTCTTGTTGGAAAAACATGGAATGATAAACAGAAAGTTCTGTTCTATCCTGCCAGCATTCCATAGACACCTTGAATTTTTTTTTTTTTTTTAAGTAAAGGAGAAACAAGATAGTTGTGTTTTAGGAAGCTTAATCTGGACACTGTGCATATACAAAAGACTGGAGGGATAAGGGATCAGACGTCAGGGTGTCTACCTAAAGGCTTGCGCAATTTCAAGTGTGAAACTGAGTGAGGACCACAGCAGTGGAATAAAACAATGCAGAATACTTACAAATAAAATAGCTGGAAAAATGATTAACAGATAGGATTTGGGATGGGAGGAACAACTGAGAAAGAGTAAAAGATGACTTGAGTCCACAGCTGGAGAACAGTCTCGAGCTATCCAGAGAAGTTAGGACAAGAGTGGGGCAAGTTGCTGGAAGGGGGTGTTAGGTTTTAGAAGTGCTGAATCTGAAATGATCGTGGTCTGACTGTAATTCAGTGCCTACCTCTTGTGTCCTTCCTCCCTGACATCAGCTGTGCCCGGTCTTTCCTAGGCTACCTCAAAGTTCTCCCCAATAAAATGGGCTTTTCATGATTCCAACTCCCTATAAAACAGAATAGCTTCCTCTGATTCTTCACAGATTTCTTCATCCAGAAAATCAAGTGGTCAAACCCATTCTGTTCAGATCATTTTTTAATTTATGTATCAAATCCACAGTATGGATAGCATTGGCCACATTTTTCTTTCTGTGGTCTTCTTTTGTTACACAAGTATGTGAAACAACAAAGGAAATAAAAAAGGTAAAGAAAATGCATTTCATAATACCAATAGAAAAACACATGTGTTAATTTTATTCCTTTTCAAATTTTGTTAAGATAGCATAGCTTTAACAAATGTAGATAGACTTTTGGAAGAGTTTGTTTAGGATCAAGTAGGGTGGAAAAGATAAGAGCTGAGAAACAGTTACTGTCTTCAAACCAAGCCTCAGGAGGAAGTTAAAAACTAGGATTATAGATAAAACCAGCATGTAAAGCCTGTCTAGGCTTCACAAAGTTTCACTGCTCAGTCTAAAAATAAAAGAAAAAGAAAGTTTTACAAACCCAATCAACGGGAAAGTTGCAAACGAATTGTGAATTATCTCAAATAACTATAAAGATATCTCTCTCTCCTTATTGTACACAGCAAATAACTTGATATACATATAAATAGCTACATTTTGAATGAAAATATTTAAAATAATCAATGTGCATTACCCTACTTTCTTAAGCAAGTGTTACTGAATATAATTTAAAATTGTATTAATCGTTCATAATCTCAAATAATCTATTATTATTCTGAGTTATCATTTAGCCTTTAGTTCATTTTTCAGGGTTAATTTATTTTTCATTTCCTTTCTGGAAATCCTATTGTCAACTTTAATGCCTTACTGCCATTGCTTCTTATAGCTGTACAGAATCACTTCAAGTCTAATACAGTAAGATATGGTTATACTCTCATCAAGAGCTATATCAGGTTTAAATGGCAAGTGGATGGCTTTAACAAACTGATTTTATGACATTTTTTGGTTTTGCAAAGATTCATTCATTTAAAAATATTCTTTGAGTGATCTTACATGCCAGGCACCTGTGCACATATGAATTTATGGATACAAAGAGGGCTAAGATGAAAGCCTTGCCCTCAAGGAACTTAAAATATTCTTAGAAGTTGATATACGAAGTGATTAATACAATGTAATCTGATGATTACTAGCTTTATGCACAAACAGGGTAGAATGAGAGCAGAGAGGAGGGGGAATTTCTCCTGACCAGTTGGTTCAGAGAAGGCTTCCTGGAGAAAGTGACAGCCAAACAAAATCTTTGGGGATTCTCGATTTTATTGAACTATATTCGCTCAAGACCTATTATATGCCAGGTGCAGTTCTAATGGATGAGTTTTAAGATTGAAATATCTCAACTTTCAGAATGCTAATGTCCTTGTGGAAATATTGTAAAACTGATGGGACCCAACTGAAAATCAGTCTAAATTAATGATAGATCAGTCTAAATTAATGATAGGTCTCTCTGATATATATATATATAATACATTCTCTAAACATATATAGATATAAATGTATTTTACAATATTCATATTTAACTGGGAAACATATATTATCTTTTGAAGCAGATTCAGAGTTTAAAATATTAAAATTAAAAGTATTACAACCCAAGTCCTGAAGGGCACGAGTTGATGAGGCCATGAGACCAAAGAATGCACCTGGCATTTGTCAGGCATAAGCTTTATTGGGACTTAGGAACAGGAGAGATTCTTTGATGGCGGGCAATCAAAGAACGAATGAAGATATCGCTCCACAAAGACATGAGAAAATAAGGTGTGATATATAAGGGGTTTCAGAACAAGGAAGTTCCATAGGGTATGAAAGCAGAGTTCCTGCTAGGGTCACGTGAAGCATACATACACATGGGATGTGGTGATGTTTTCACTATGCTCCTAGGAAGGATGTTTGCAAGGACATTTACTGCTTTGGGAAGATTATAGTTTATGATCTCATCTATACATTCTCTCCCTTCTGGGAAAGGCAAGCCACCGTGGGCAAGGGAAAAAGCCTCCAGGGGCAGGGCGGAGCCGCCATGGGCATGGCAAAGTCACCCATGAAACACGGAGCTGCCGCCTGCGAAGCGCGGAAGCTGGGCAGCCCGCAAAACACGGAGCGCTGCTGCCTGCAAAACATGGAGCGGAGCTGACTGTGAAAACGGAATGGACCCACCCACGAATGGAGCGAGCTGTCTCTGCGGAGGGCCAACTAGGCACGTCGCCGCAAAGACGGGGGGAGACAAGAAGCAGACATAGAAAAAACACAGAAGAATGGACACACAGCAAGAGCAACCAGAAAGGGGGGCGGATACATAACCAAAAAATAAAAAAAAAAATCAAGGATGAAAGAAAGATGCTTCCTTCAACAACAACAAAAAAATAGGTTTAAAGAAAGAGATGACTATATTTATTCAAAACTACAACTATTGTTTCTCATTGTTAGGGAAATTAATATCTCCAAGAGTTACAATGTGAATAAATGCTTAAATAAATGATTGGGGGAGGGGTAGATAGTTATGTACCCTGACTTATGAGAGAGATGTGTTGACCTTTAAAATGACTCAGAGTTTTTAAAAAAACAAACTCTGTCTCCTTCATTTTTACAATTTGTGTTTTGTTCTGTACAAATCAAAACAATTAATATAGCTGGGAGCAAAATTATAAGCCTAAAAGAGAACAGGACTGGTGGTAAGGGGACCCAGACTCTACTTCTGGGTCTTCCCTAGCTCTAGGGTGTGACCTTGAACAAATCACTTAATCCTCTTGGGCTTCAGTCCCATCACTTCCAACATGAAGGGGGTCTAAGGTCCCCTCCAGCTTTAACACTCGGTGACACTATGATTCCAATTCTTAGCTTCTCTCTCTGGCAGTATTTGACACTCTGTTGACATACTGTCAGAACACTTCACACATTTTCAGAAAGCCATAACAAAGCATTATCGAGTCTTAATATAGATTTTTAAAAGAAAAATTTAAATATCTCTCACTGAATTTTTGTTAAAGCAGCTATGCTATGCTATTGGATTCCTCAAGAAATGTATGTATGTAGATACACATCTAAAAGAAAGTCAACTGTGTTACATTTGTATATTATGTGGAAAAGAGTTATTATACAGCTAGGCATGAAAAAATACCTTCATGTAGAGCTTCAATTTATTCCTACTCAGCTAATGAAGAGCTAAAATGTCTGGACCCATTTATGCTTAAAAATAATGAAAAAGTAAAATAAAATCTCTCCATTTGTGTGTGTGTGTACCCACATTTGTGTGTATTTACAAATACAAATATAAATAGACAATTTTTGAAACAATACTGAGAAAGATCTGTAGATAAATTATAATATTTTACTCTACATTCTTCTGTACCATTTTACATTTCCATGGTAAGTATATAACTACATATTAAAAATTTTAAAAAAAAAATGATAAACACTTCTAGCCTTATGCAAATGCTTGCATGTTTCTTCTGTAGCTGGCTGTTTCTTCTTCCTTTCCACTCTATACACATGCATTTATTATATCTAATGTTTATTAAACATTTACTGTGCTACAGACATTGGTCTAAGCACTTTACTTATGATGGGACACCCCTCAGTGGATTCTCTTCACTACCAGATACTGCAGAGCTGTGCTACTGAAGGCCTATTCTCTGGTGTTTTTACTTCTTTTTTGCAACAAGGAGAAGAGCATGTGCCTATATTGGCAGATTTTTATAGTTGTAAATTTATCTTGCCTAAAGCAGGTCTGAAGTCCTCTTTCTCCAGACCACTTAGCCATCCCATTTCTTCTGCCTGTCCTGGGCAAAATTCGTGGAAACCGTTGACGTTTCCATATCTACTGAATCCATATCCTCTCCACCCTTTCCTCCAGACATATGTGTTACACATTCTAACACACTTGCCAACATTTCAGAAGTTTTCTTGTGTGTGTGTGTGTTTGTGTGTTCATATACAGACATACATAATGCTTTAAATCATAACGCTTTCCAAATTGGCTCTGAAGAGTGGTTTTGCCATTCCTTCTACAGTGTTTAGTTTAAAGCTGAAATACATTATTGGAATGCACCATTTCCTGAAATAGAGCTCCTACTATATCCATGTGGAAGAGAATCAGAATAGAAATATATTAATTATTTATGCTTTTCATCCAAGTAACCCAAGCCAGTGATGAAGTGTTTCTTTGGTAAAATATGCTGGAATCCCTCTGCAGCCTATGTAGTCCATATCCCAGCTCTGGGCAGAACCGAACTTAAACCTTCAGAAGGATAACAGTCTGCCATTTTCTGAAAAACACCTTGAGAATGAGATTAGATTATACTCACAGATGAATTACTTTCTGGTGCTTTAAACGAAGAAAGGAAGATATCTAAGAGTTCTCTAAATAAGAGTAATTTGGCTTAATTTATTAATTGATTTTGTTCATTTTAGATTTTACAACTAAATAAAATCAAAACGTATAAATGAGCCCTACAGATGCAGCATGTTGAATATTTTAAGCCAAACTGGAAATTAATGAGGTGCTTAAGGAAAAAAAATGGTGAAAGGGGAGAATTTTTAAAAAGGCCTTAAACACTTACTCCAGAACAGACTGGCTATAATTCGGATGAGTACAATTGTAAGCACCTTTGTATTCTACTGAATGAAAATACGAGTATTTTGTTCTGATGTACACTCCTCCCCCGAGCACTGCCACCTAGTAGGGGCCCTTTGAGTGACAGCCTGGGTGCCCTGAGTGGACCTTTCTCTGACACCTTTCCCAGCAGGCCTCCGCCCACCAGTGGGCCTGCAGGACTTGCTCCTGCTGCGGAGGCCACACACACGGTTTCCCTCCCTCATCCCACGGCGGCCGGAACGCGCTGGCGCGAAGGAAAATAAGGCTAGAATAGCAGAGATACATCTTACATGAAGTAGTGGGCTGCAATTGAAGAGGCAGAGACGTCATTGTCGATCAATACCATTTTCTTTTCTTTATGTAGCAAGTCTAACACTGATAACTCGGACAATCATCCCCACGCTTGTCCAAGTCAATTCGGTCTAGAGATTCAAATCCATGCATTTTGTAAATAAACTCGAGAATAGGCAGAGAGCATGCATAGTTATCTGCTCCTTCTCATTTAAAAGGATTTTCTAGATCCTATATGGACAAATAATAATGTATGTCTGAAAGATTATGGCACTTGCATCTTTTTTTAAATCAGCATTATCACTAATAACACTCATCATTCATTATATTATCTGAAACGAAAAATAAAACAAATAAAAAATAATGCAAATTTCTGCCTAAAGGTAGCAACAACAGAGTGTATTATTAGGAAGCATTCTAGCTTCCCCTCTTGCTGCAAGTCTTTCCACAAAATAAAACATTTGCCATTTGATGTGGACCTGATGTAGCTGTTCTAGTCAGAAGGTCAAACATACTGAATCTGCTGCCAGAGCCAAGTTCAGAGCAAATGTATGAAAAACACAGAAAGTAAAACCTTACAGTGAGCTATAAATACTCATAAATACACTAAAATTTATTTTTTATTATGCTCCTGCTTTGCCCTTTCAGCCACAGTCAAAAAGCACACGTACCTTCATTTTAAAAGAAATCTACTGTACATTAGGAAGCAAGCCACACAGTGGTCTAAAACATTCGCCAGTTCTCAGCAGGTAAAATAGTTGCTGATTGCAGATTTGAAGTAGGTTCATCCTACTCGGTTTTACATATGAACATTGAATTTGTGGGTGTGGGGTGGGTGAGTGTGTGTGTGTGTGTGATTTTAAATTACTTTCTAAAGTCCCTATTGCCAGAAACTATGTCAGCATTCAAATAAATAACGGAGAAATTGGCAGGATATAGAGCATCTATGGCAATGCTACTAAGCATAGACAATGTATGCAACTCTGGAATCATCAGGTAAAAATCTATTTTTAAATAGTTCTAATCTAAACCATTTTTACTTTTAGCATGCTGTTTTAATACCACTTCATATATAAATGACTTCTTTCAGTATAGGACCATTTCATGAATTTATTTTTAATTCAATTCTATTTAATGATTGCATTCCCTATATAAAAATTGACCCCTTATATGGCATT
>PVKH010018340.1:0-15156 GCA_004027955.1 Chaetophractus vellerosus | reverse complement strand
TATTTCCTAAAAGAGCTGAATCATAGGGCATAATGTTACAATTCATCAAAGCTGGGAGGTGAGTCCATAAGTATTTGTGATTGCATCTCTATTTTTTCCTGAATTCTTTGAAATATTTCATGATAATGTTTTTTATGAGAAGGGTGGCCTTAATCAGCTCTCCCAAAAGTATTTCCCGTGAAATATTGCTATTGTGAATATTCCCCCAAAAAGAGCCCAGCAGCAAGTATGTTTGGGAAATGTTGCCTTCTAAATGTCCCTTCTTGAGGATTCACACACACACACACACACACACACACACACATGTGAATATATTAAAGGCTCTGAGAAGTCCCGCAGTAAAGAAATTTCGTTTACCTTTATAGGTCTCAGCATTCCCCAAACTTACCTAGACATGAACTCCTTTTGGCCCCTCAATTCACAGTGCCAGCTTCAGGAAATGCTGGATTGAAGGAGCTCTGACCTTCAACGTTGCTGTGAGTGGTCCTTCAAGTGACTATTGCACACTGAGGGTCCATGCCGGCCAGGCAGACGGGGAAGAAGGCCGCGTACATCCCCACCAGCAGGACCTTCTGGGCCGTCGCAGCTAGAGAAGAAAACACGAGTCCTGCTGACAATTGCAACAGCGGAGGTTTGGGGTCTCGGGGCCCCTCTTCACTCAACCCTCAAAACTGCTTCTCTTCCTGTGTGCCCCACTCCAGTTGGTGGCTTCATCAATCTCCAGGTCAAAAAAGCCACCTTAGCCTCCTTCATCACCGGATGCCTCCCCTAGACGGTCCCCAAGCCTGAGCACCTCAGTGTCCTGAACGTGCCTTTCACGTCCTCTCCATTCGCCTGCCAGGGCGAGGTTCAGGTCTTCACCATCTCCATCATGATGACAGCACCAGCCTCCTAACGGTCCCTGCCCTCGTTTTCCTCTCCAGCACGTCCTCCACACAGAGGGTCGCTCTTCCCAGCACAGAGAACTGACCACAGTGCTTTCCTGCCTCACTCACTTCGGTACCTGCCCATCAACCTCAAAACCCAACCCAACCCCTGAGCACAGTCTGGACGCTGCTTCTACCTCCATCCTCACAGCTAAACCCCAGCAATTCTAAATCACTAATTGCTGTTCCCAGGACCCACCCCAGGCTTCACACCCGCTGTCCCCCCACTGTGGGACATTCTCTCACCCTCCTAGGCCGGGCCAGTCTCCGGCTAGGACACCACCTCCTGCCAACACCCTAACTGCCTTGCTCCAGGCTCCCTGGATGTACTTTTCCACATCAGCACAGCTTGAATGTTAGCTGCTCTTTCTCGAGCTGGGTCCCTGACTGGTAAGAAAAGAGAGGGAGGGACATGGGAACATGGCAAAATTTTACCAGAGGCAACTCTGAAGTCTTCGTGGATTTAAGGGTTCTAAATACTTTTGACATGCAAAGCAAGTCCAGATTTCAAGACGGGATATTATATTTCCCTAGGGGCTCACGAAAACTGTGAAGTATTGTGAAACTTTAAAGTTCAGATTTGTCTGTCATTTTTCCCAACCGTCCTCCTCTCTCTCTCTCCATCAGCACAACTAACCCATCACAGACAATGAACTTCAGTGTTAGCCCCCCAGGCTGAGGGTCTCAGGGATCAGTGTGAGCCGCTGAGAATCAGATGGTGAGCTTAATCGAAAAATAGAAATCCATTATAGTCATATTGAATGTCACACTTTTGCAAAGCATTTTCCTATATTTGTCTGGCATTTACATTAATCTTGAGAGAACAGGTATTATTCCCATTTTACTGGGAAGAAAAGTAGGGCCGGGGAGGCTAAATGGCCTCTTTAAATATTTGTTGACTAAATTGAAAACTAAACCCAGAAGTTATTCATTGTAATGGTTAGTGTGGCTTGTTTA
This sequence comes from Chaetophractus vellerosus, assembly GCA_004027955.1. Taxonomy (NCBI): domain Eukaryota; kingdom Metazoa; phylum Chordata; class Mammalia; order Cingulata; family Chlamyphoridae; genus Chaetophractus; species Chaetophractus vellerosus. The sequence goes on along the minus strand of PVKH010018340.1, from coordinate 13,273 downwards.
CAATGTGACAAGCATGTTCTAAACTTTCCACACAGGATCTATAATTATCACCATTTTACGATGCAAAACGGAGCCTCTTTCCACTCACCCACAACCTCTCCACCGCCAGGCAGGAGACTCTATCAGTCGTGGTTCTTGGTTATAAATTACAGAAACTGACCGTCACTGCCTTAAGCAGAGAGCATATTTATTTTTTTTAAAGTAAATTGAGAAAAATTAATTTAAAAAAAAGAAATGTTATAGATTTTACTGTAGAGGCCATACACGTTTTTTGTTAAGTTATTTTCTACAAAATTAATAAATTTTTATTCCATTGTAAATTTTTTAAAAAAAGTAAATTGAGTTTGGATGCAAATGTCTCCTCGGGGTCAGAAAAATATCCTATTGATTTCGCAGCTCATCTCTATCCCTCCTTTTAGATTTGTTATTGTTTCATTTGCATTTTCTCCCTTTTCTTTAACAAATGTCTTACTTTGCCAAAGGCTGTCAGTGCAAAGTACCAGAAATGGGTTGGCTTTTATAATGGGAAATTTATTAAGGGTAAAAGCTTACAGTTCCAAGTCTGTGGAAATGTCCAAATCAAGGCACCATCAGAGATGCTTTCTCACCAAAGTCAGCTACTGGTGAGCCTGGCAAACCGCCACGTGGTGAGGCAAGATGGCCGCCATCTCTGCTGAGGTCCCTGCCTTGCCCTAAAGGCTCACCATCCAGGAGCTCAGCTACAGACAATTGGGCATAGGGCTTCTCTTCCCTGGCCTCCTCTCTCAGCCTAGGCTTCTCTGCTTGCTCCCTGAGCCCAGCCGTGGGCAATCAAGCACAGGGCTCGTCTCTTCACCTTGAACTGGTCCATGGGCCCAGCCTCTTGAGGGCTTTGTGCCTCAGCTTCGTGCTAGTGGTTGTTGAGTCCTACCTCTCACACGGCCAGGTCCAATGGCAGAGCTCCCTTTTCTGTGTGTTTTCTTGCTCTCTGTGTCTCTGTTCATGTAAGTCTCCAGTAAGAGGGCAGAGACCCAACCTGAGTCATGCCTCACTGACATAGCCCAATCAAAAGCCATCTAATCAAGTGATCTAATCCAGGTCCCTTAACCAAATCTAAAGCCACCAAAAGGTCTCACACCCACAGGAATGGACTAGTTCAAAAACATAATCTTTTGGGGGGCTTCACCAAATTCAAACTGTCACAACAAATAAATTTAAAGTTGACCAAAGGTGATATTCTTCACACATGTCCCAATCAGAGAGTTTTCATTTCTCGCTGGCTTTATCAGAATGGTCTAAAACACCTTTCCAAACTGCAGTATTTTAATTAACCTTTTGAATAAATTTTGCATCCCATTTGAAAAAAAAGTATATTGGGTGATTGTCAGAAAGGGACAGGGAAGCCCGGTGCAGCCGGGAACAAATCCCAGGCTCAGGCCACAGGGTGGCGCTCTGGCCCAGCCTGCACCACCCTCACGCCCCTGCTTCCTGGGTCAGCTGCTGACTGCACAAGCCGATGCCCCAGGCCCTGCCTTCGCAGTGAGGGAGGCGATGCGTGAGAATCTGGCATTTCCGGCTTGGGTTATGGGAAAGTGGGCTGTGCCCCAGATGCTGGGCTCAACACCTTGTGATTTCCTCATACCCTGCTCAGTTCCATTTTCACTCTGTGGAATTGCTTTCATGGAATTTGGCAAATGGGGTCTCTGGAATCGTCTAGGCAAGCAATCGGGAAGTGCTTGTAGCAATACCATCAGCCCAGGCTGTCCCAGAGGCCTCCAATTCCAACTGATTTTGACATTCACAAGGGTCTCCTGAGACAGTTGATAATCCCTACTACAGTTTGCTAAAGGTGCCAATGCAAGATACCAGAAATGGGTTGAATTTTTTTTTAAACTTTATTTTTAAAGAAAGGTTACAGAAAAGTTACATAAAAAATATAGGGGTTTCCCATATACCCCACCCTCTCCCCCTCCCATATTTTCCCCCATTAACAACATCTTTCATTAGTGTGGCTCACTTATTAAAATTGATGAACCAATATTGAAGCATTGCTATTAACCAAGGTCTATAGTTTGCTTTATGGTTTATTCTTTGTACCACACAGTTTTACAGGTTTTGACAAAGTGTGTAATGGCCTGGATCCGTTGTTGCATCCAGCTGAAAGATTTCAAAGTGAGTTGGGAGGTCATTGCAGGGGTTACACTTATGCGCGTCTCCGGCAGATCTCACTACCGGCCACAGTAAAGAAAGCCTCCAAACCAGGGTGCTCCTGAAGGCTCTAGAGACATCCAGACCCTATCGGCAGGACAGACAACCCCATGAAATCAGCACCCTGTTTGGAATGCATGATAATATATTTCCCCAATGTAACAGTTATAATTTCCCTGCACATGAGTCTTCTACCCTTTTTATTTGAACCTATAATTAGCACTATACCTGTTAAATATATGTCTCAGAGACTGAAATCTTCAGTCTGTTCATATGCCAGTCGAGCCCTGAGTCTCAGATGGTTTGGCTTTTACAATGGAGATTTATTAGGTTGAAAGCTTACATTTCTGAGGCTGTGATAGTGTCCAAATCAAGGCATCATCAGAGATGCTGCCTCACCAAAGGTCGGCTGCTGGTGACCCAGGACTCCTGCCTTGTGGCAAGGCAAAATGGCAGCTGCTCTCTGCCTTCTCCTCCAGGCTTGCTTTCTCTCCAAGCTCAGCTGTGGGTGATCAGGAACTTGGCTTTTCACGCTGCTGCTCTGCTGGTCCCTCCCCTCTCCTCCAGGCCTTGTCTCTTCAGCTCCGAGATGCTCCATGGGCCTAGCGTCTCGGGGGCTCTTTCCGTGCCTCTGTGCTCCAGATTCCAGCCTCCAGGACCTCCCCTTCTGTTTCTGAGGCTTTTTTCTCTGTGCCTCTGCTTTTAGTCCTCCATTTATATAGGACTCCAGTGAGAGGATTAGGACACACCCTGGATCCCTCAATCTAATCAAAAGCCTTAACCAAAGTGATCTAATCTAAAGGCCCCTTAACCAAATCTAATCAAAAGGTCCCACACACAATAGGCTTACATGCACAGGAATGGGTTAGCTTAAGAACATAACTTGCTGGGGTCCACAAAAGACTCAATCCCCAAATTTCTGAACACCCCCAGTGTACAATGCACCCATTAAATGTGGGAGAGCTAAAGCATTTAGGCAGAGCCTAAAATCCTTAGTGAAGATCATTTTGTGCTCCCACATGAGCACAAAACGGCAAAACCTATTAGCGATGTCGCTGCTACCAGGCTTGGTGAGGGACCCGCCCCTCGCCTTCCAGGCCAGCCTCACTCCGCTCAGTAATCAGATTCTGCCCCTGAAAATAACCATTCATGCCCTTGAGGCGCTTTGCAAATAAATAGTTGAAACCACAAATATTAAATCAACAAATGCTAAGGGTCTAAATTCACCCTTATCCCAAAATTAATTTACCAAGCTTTTCTCTCTCTTCCTCTCCCCTCCCTCCCTCCTTCTCTTTAGCGCCTCTCTGCAGCTTCAGAAGAAAACCTACTAAGGCACAGACATTAAGCTACCAAGCAATAGCTCTCATAATGCAGGCGCCTCCAAAAGTACTCAAAAGAGCATCAAAAGAAATCAGAAATGATACCAGCCACAAGTCTCTTTTTTGCCAAATTATCAAAATAACTCAGCTCTCACTCAATATCATTTGCGCTTTCTTCCTTACCTTTGAAGTTTACCTCTTCTCATTCCCCTCTCTCCCCTCAAACACCCCTCTACTCCCTTGTCGGTAAAGCGTGGTGTGGAAAGAGAATTCAGTCTTCAAATATTGAATCTGAGCTTCACAAATAGAGTCGTAATGGAAAAGTCAGAGAGAAAACCTATGTCTAATAGACTCAGCCAAAAACAAAACCCTGAAATCAGCTGGAATCACCAAGACTAAATTGTTTATGGAATCAGTTATAGTCTTGGGGGCGCGGGCCCCACCGCTCTGGTTTGGGCTCGCGTGGGTGGGTATGAGGGTGTGAGGGTGGGTGTGCATGCATACAGGTGTGAGTGATCTGGTTTCTGAAAGCTGCTGCCAAAGCATTTCTGGGGCCGCAGTAGGGTCCTCAGTTCCCCTTCTGACCTGTCTGCCTCCCTGGCCTTACCAGTCCAAGCCCTTCTCCAATTTGTTTCTCATTTGGGCCAAGGACCTCTGGCTTTGTGGTAGTCCCTTCTGAAAAGGAGCCTGTGAATTGATGCTATCCCTGGCTGTACAATAAACTCCCCCTCAGTTCTGATGACCCCAGATTAGAGATGTCAGCTGAGAGATAGGAAAATAAATCTATTGCGGGCGTGTGTTTTATTACTATCGTATCCTGCTTACCGAGGAACCCCGGGACAAACTCACAAACTTGGTTTTTCGCAAAACAGAGGCTGAGAGCAGTGCTGTCCTATAGAAATAGAATGTGGGCTGCAAATTTCATTTTAAGTTTCCAGTAGCCACATTTTTAAAAGTACAAAGAAACCTGTGAAATTAATCCTAATAATCTATTTCGTGTAACCCAATATAGCCAAAATATTTCATTCCAATCTATAATCATATAAAAATTATTGATGAGATGTTTTCATTCTTTCTTTTCATACTGAGACTTTGAAATCTGCTGTGTGTTTTATACCTGCATCCGTCACAACTCAGACACTAAATTTGCATCAGAAATATTTGATATCAAAGAAATTGATAGTTCATAGAGTAGATTCACAACTCAAGCTATTCCAAATGTATATAGAAATTTTCCAATAACTGAATGGAGTGCCAGGTTTTAATTTTAAATTTAAATTAATTGAAATCTTTAAAAAGTGAAAATTTGGTTCTGTCACAATAGCCCCATTTCAACTGCTTGGTGGCTACTTTGGACCACTGGCCAGTCTCAAGCACACTTAGGAGAAAGGATGGCTTTACAGTACCCAGCAAGAGTTGAACTTTTCCATAACCCAACCTAGATTGAAATCCTGGCTGACCCACTAGCTAGTTCTGTGATTTGGGGTAAGTCACTTAACCTCTCTGAGCTTCCTTTTCCTCTCCTGGAAAATGGAGCTAACAATACACACCTTGCCTAGCTGTTAAAAAATATACTAGCTGGGAGTAGATGTAGCTCAAACTGTTGAGCACCTGCTTCCCATGTACGAGGTCCTGTGTTCAATCCCCAGTGCCTCCTAAATAAATATATATAATAAATATACATATTTATTATCCAGGAAGCCTTCCTCCAAATCCACTGCTTCATAGTATTCTCCAGCTGTATATATTGTATATACATTAGCTGCAAAAGGACCCCAATGCAGATGTGTAATAAATTAACTCCCACTCATCCAGTTAGGTGCCCCCACTTCCTTTTCCTGAAAACTGATTCTGTGAGAGGATAAGGTTGATAGGCAATCAGCATACAAACTGTACTTAAGCCAATAGAAAGCCTTTTCCACTTAATACTCGGATGATTTGGCTTAGTCTTGAGAATACTAGAGAGGGAGGCTCCCCTTAGGCCTTCTGGGTCCCTCTGGTTCTGGCCGGCGGCCCCAGCGTTGTATCTGCTTATGGATGGATGGTCGGACAAGATCCCATAGGGTTTCAGCTCTGGAGAACCCACACCCACACGTGACTAGTGTATCCCAAGAGCCATCCAAAATGGTTTTTGATTAAACGGGTGAATCTCCCTGTAAACCACCCTAGCATCACCCACTGGGAGAGAAAAAGAAAAGATGACTTCTAAATTATCAGGAAGCCTTTCCCCAAATATTATCCAGGAAGCCTTCCTCCAAATCCCCTGCTTCATAGTATTCTCCAGCTGTCTTAAATTTTGGTAACTTTTGGAGAATGGCCCAACAATTTTGCATGTAAAGCTATGGAATTGTTTTCCAGTCCTTCCAACCGAGGTGTTGCCTCTCCCTCTCTTTCACAGTTTGGTTCCTACCTCCTCCCCATCAGGCAAGCACCTCTTCATCCTTCACAGTTCAGCATATTCATGACTTCTTCTGAGAAGCCTCACCTGGCCACTGGCCCCTGTCCCCTCCTCGCCCACTGGGCCGTTGGCAGCCTTGGGTTGTTTGTTGCACTTAATGGTGCTATGCTGTAAACTGCCCACCTATCTACCCGTTCTTCTCCTGCAACCAAGTGTGAGCACCTTGAGGCCATGAGTCCTGCATCCCAGGCCAGCTCAGCGCCAGGTGCACAGGGAGGTGGGACCGGTGTTTATGGAAGAGAACTGAACTGAGCTGAGCTGAACTGAATTAAATGTCTTCCAAGCCTTAAATTACAACTAATGTAACTTATGGATGATAGTTAACAGTAATATTGTGATATTTTTGCATCAATGGCGAAGAAGATATTACATCAATTCTAAGGGACAGCAATGGGGGAGTATAAGGGGACATGGGATAGTTTCCCTTGGAGTAATGAAAACATTCTAAAATTGATTGAGGTGATGATAGCACAACTCTGTGATGAAAATGAGAGCCACTGAGTATGGCTCTGAATGGACTGTACAAAGCATGGGGCTGCATAAGACAGGGAACTCAGTGGTGGAAGATGGATTGTGGTTAACAGGACAAATATGGGAATGTTCTCACATGAACTATTACAAATATCTAACACTAATACAGGTGTTAATAATCAGGTGTGTTGGGGGGAAAATACACTAGATGTAAGAGATGGGCTATAGTTAGTAGCATTTTGATGATGCTCTTTCACAGTTTGTAACAAATGTTTCACAACAATGCAAGGTGTTGGTGGTGGGGTGAAGAATAGGAGCCTGTATGACGATATGCATATTGGTTTTGTAAGTTTCACAGCTTTTACTATACACTTATTATGTATGTTCATGTATGAATGATAAACTTCAATTTAAAATTTTTAATGAAAAAAAAGTCTTCTAAGGCTTGTGTGCAACCTTCTCAATGCCTAAAGGACAGAAAACTAAGTTTTATCGTTTTCAGTAAGCCTTTCTGAAATTTACCTTTGTTTTTGTAGCCATCCTTCTTTCCAGGAACCAGGACTGCCAGCATGTGTTATTAGAGAGAAAAGCAAGGTGGAGATGACCTTTGTGGGTGTCTGAGGGAAAGAAGGGGGCACGTCACTCACCACTCTGAGCCCAGCACCCATGTGCCACCTATATGCACCACATCATCAAATTCCCACAACAGTTCTCTGCAGAAGTTGCTGTTATTCTCACTAAACAGATGCAGGAACTGAGGTTCAAAGAACTTGAATAACTCGATGGAGATTTTAGGTTTCAAATCCAGCTCAGTGGAGCTACAAACTGAAAGCTCTTTCCATGACATTGTGCTGCTTCTAGGCCTGGGGTGGTGGCTCAAAGAAGGGGGAAGACACAAGAAAAGGAAAGGATGGGATTTCCAATTTTGCCACCAGCCAACTGTGTCTCCCAATGTAAAACAAGAAGGAAGTTAATTCACTCTGTTTGACCATAGACAAGAGAAAGAAAATGGCCAGCCACTTGATTCATTCATGCTTCACTTATTTATTTAGTGCTTAGTATGGCATAGGGGTCAGAAAAGCATGAGTGTGGCAAAATGAAAAGTACATGAGTTTGAATCTAACCTCTGCCACATACACCCGTCTAACTTTGGACAATGTGCTGCACCTCTTAGAGCTTCAGTTTCCCTGTCTGTCAAACAGTGATAATAATAGCTACCATGCAGATAGTATTAGTCAGCCAAAGAGGTGCTGATGCAAAATAAGAGAAATCTTTTGGTTTTTAAAAAGGGAATATTTGGGGTAGACGCTTAGAGTTACCAGGCCATAACGCATAAGTTACTTCCCTCACCAAAGTCTGTTGCCACGTGTTGGAGCAAGATGGCTGCCAATGTCTGCCAAGAGTTCAGGCTTCATGGATTCCTTTCTTCCTGGGGTTTGTTCCTCCCTGGGTCCTGCTCTCTCAAGGCCAGCTGCAGGCTCTCAGGCAACTGGTTCTCTCTCTCTCCCCAGGGCTCATTCTCTCTGGGTTCAGCTGCTCTGCTCCTCTCTGTGCTTACTTTCCAGGCTCCAGCTCAAAACTCCAACCTCCCTTCTCTGTGTTGCGGTTTCTCTGTGAGTCCCCACCCTCCAAGGGGGCAGGGATGCAATGTCCTACTGATGTGGCCCAATCAAAGCCTTAATCATTACTTAATCAAGTAAAAGTGAAACCTGTGAATCCAGTATAATCTAATATGCCTGGAGGGACAGACCAGTTTACAAACATAATCCAATATCCATTTTTGGAATTCATAAACAGTATCAAACTGCCACACAGATTAAGGTTAATATATGTAAAGAATTTAATGTAGATCATAGCTGATAATGGGTGTATTCATTTCCTGTGGCTGCTCTAACAAATCACCACAAACTGAGTGTCTTAAAGCAACAGAATTTTATTTCTCCTAAAGTTCTGTAGGTCAAAAGCCTCTGGGGTGTCCATGTGCCAGTTGAGTCCTGAATTTCAGCAGAGTTGCAACACCTACTCTACAGTTCATTGGACTCACCCAGGACAAATAACAAGGAGATGATGATGACAACACCCAGCCCAAGGAAAAGAGAGTGTCTGAAACACTACAAGCAAGATAGTTCTATCTATCTGCTCCATGGGATCTAATCCCCTCTCAATTAGAAGCAGACTGGGGCATCACCATTCCCAAATCCTCAAGATTGGGAAAGGAGCAATGGACTAAAGTAGACTTATTATTATTCTACTATAGACTTATTATTTATTCTAGCAATGGAAGAACTCTTATCACTGTTGTAAAGTCAGTGGCCACCAGAGGTTCTGAGGGATGGGAGAGGGGAAAATAGGTGCAACAAGGGGGCATTTTCAAGACATTGGATCTGTCCTGCATGATATTGCAGTGATGAATACAGGCATTGTATATTTTGTCATAACCTACAGAATTGAGCAGGACAGAGTGCAAACTATAAAGTAAACTATAGTCCTTGGTTAGTACAATGCTTCAATATGTGTTCATCAATTGTAACAAATGTACCACACTAATGAAGGATGTTGTTAATGTGGGAAAGTGTGGGAGGGGGAGGGAGTGGGGCATATGGGAATTTCCTATATTTTTTATGTAACATTTATGTAATCTAAGCTTCTTTAAAAATAAAAATAAAAAATCAATTTATTGATTGGGAGCTCTAAAGGAGAGTCAGTTCCTGGCCTCTTCTGGCCTCTGAGGGCCGCCAGCATTCCGTGGTTTATGGCCACATCCCTCCAGTCTCCAAAGCCAGTGTCTTCATGTCTCCATCTGCTCTGAATTCACCTTCTTCCCTGTGTGTGTCAAATCCCCCCTTCCACCTTCCTATAAGGACTTGGGGTAGCTTTTAAGGCCCACCCAGACGGTCAGAATAATCTCCCCATCAAGCTCCTTAACACAATCACATCTGCAAAAGCTTGATCCTATAAGGTGTTATAGTTGAACCACGGTCAAGTCCTAAGCTCCAGACTTGTGGGTGTGAACCCTTTGGTAAATAAGACCTTTGAAGGTGTTATTAGTTAAGGGGAGATCAGACCCAATCAGGGTGGCCTTCATAAAATATGACTGGAGTCATTATAAGCAGAGGAAATCAGACACCAGCAGGACACAATAGGAGGTAGGCAGGGAGAGAGGGCCCTGGGACCGAGGCAGAGACCAACTTATGTGGCCTGGCCCTGCCAACACCTCGATTTTGGACTTCTAGCCTCTAAACTGTGAGATGATAAATTCCTGTTGTGTAAGCCAACTGGTCTATAGTACTTTGTTGTAGCAGCCTCAGTGAACTAAAACATCAGGTAACATTCACAGGTTCCAGGTATTAGAACCTGCTATCTTTGGAGGCCACTGTTCAAACACCGAAGTAGGTATTTGATAAATAAACACTTATACCATCGACCTTGTTATTGTTGTTGTTAGTATTACTATTGCAAAGCCAAAACACAAGTGTTATAGTTTGAAGCTGTATGGGCCCCAGAAAAGTATGTTCTTAAAGTTAATCCACTTCCATTGTAAGTAGGATCTTTTGGTGAGTAGGATCTTAAGATGTGACCCACCTCATTCGGGGTGGGTCTTAGTCCTCTTTCTGGAGTCCTTTATAAGACAATGAAATTCAGACAAAGAGAGATAAAGCCACAGAAGCAAGAAGCTGGAAGCAACAAAACCCTGGAAGAGACGGGAGAGCCCAGCAGAAGCTGACATATGACAGTCTTGCCATGTGACAGAGGAGTCCAGGATCGCTGGCAGCCAGTCTTCAGGAAGAAAGCATTGCCTGATGATGCCTTGATTTGGACATGTTTCTCAACCTTAAAACTGTATGCTTGGGGAGCAGATGTGGCTTAAACAGCTGAGCTCCTGCCTCCCACATGGGAGATCCCAGGTTTGGTTCCCGGTGCCTCCTAAAGAAAATAAACAACAAGCAGGCAACAAGCAAAAACAACAGGCAGACGATGAGACAATGAGTAGACAACGAGCAGACAACGAGCAAATACAAATGCGCAGCGAACGGATGTGGTTCACAGTTGAATGCCCACCTCCAACATGGGAGGTCCCAGGTTCTGTTCCAGGTGCCTCCTAAAGAAAAAACAAACAGACATTGAGCAAAAACAATGAGCAAAAACAGCAATGAGCAGATGAGGGAGAGAAAAAAAACACGCAGTCAATGAGCAAACATTGAGCAAACAACAAGCGGACAGATGAGGGAGCCAACTCAGGGGAGCCTATGTGACTCAGCGGTTGAGCGCTGGCCTCCCACATACGAGGCCCTGGGTTTGATCCCCTGTCCTGGTACCTCAAAAAAAAAAACAAACCTGTAATCTTGTAAGTTAATCCCCATTGTTAAAAGCCAAGCTATTTCATATCTGCATTTCTGTAACCTAGCAAACTAAAACAAGTCTTGCCCTCCATGCATGTATAGTCTAGTAAACTCATGATTACCTATCATGTGATAAACTATTATCTAGAAATCAAGGAGGAACTCCCACCCTTTGGCAGCCTGGGGTGCGTTCTTGAGTCCCACCATGCTATTTCCCTCCCAATCTAGATGTGTCCCGGAAGAGAGTTGAAGGCTGAACTCCACCACACTCAAAACTGACAAGAGGACTGTTCGCCAGCAGGCGCTCAGTCCACTGCATGGAAGCTGGGCCCCAACACCATGGAAATGAGCGCCAACCTCCCCTCGGCTGGGCACAAGCCTGCCACTGAGGTTCAGGGGAGCTGGTCGTGCGTCTGTGCCTGTCTTAATAGCAGGCAGGACAAACACCAATTAAACCAACCAGCTTGGCCCAGGCAGTCAGGAGTGCACAATGGGCCCTTGCGTGGAATCAGTTCCAGAATTTTCCGCACAGCCTTTATTTTTTTACCCTGACAACACTGTGACTAATGGCTTTACTTTTGGAGTTTCTGGATCATTGAGTAAATTTTAGGGTCATTAGTGATGGGAATGGTGGCCTTTCCATTCTCGATCTGTTTATTCTGCCCAATCCGGCACATTGCTCTCTGTATCAGCATCAGCGCTCTTGGCGTGGGGTGTAGTGATGTCTGGTTTGCACAGTCTCTGCAGACAAATAACCATCAACGACAGCAGTGTAAGAGCCTAGAACTGTAATGGACGTGTCAGTCGATGGTCTACCCTGCCCTGGAAGCCCCAACCTCCTGCCCTCCTCCCTTCCTCCCAGGGCCTTTCTCAAGGAATCTGCTCCCATAACACCTGCTGAGCAGGCAGCAAGCCAAAATATTCCACTGCCCCGCCATAGCTGATTAAACCAAGAGCAGTACCTGACTCACATCCAACAACCCCCTGGCTGGCCAGCACCAGTCTCTCCCTAGAATCAAAATGAAGAGACACGGCTCTGCTCATCGGCGATGGGCCATGGGATTGTCATGCCACGTCCGCTCAGGGCTGGGGGCCATTCTGGCTATGTGCATGCCTTCCTGCAAAGAGGAGCAGAATGTGATGGGGGACCATTCAGCCCAAGGAAGTGGGTTCTGGAGAGGAGCCACCAAGATACTCTCCACCATCTGTGATTAGAGCCAGAAGGTCCCCTGGATAAGGCAAGGATGTTCTACCTAGAGGTCCCTGGAAATGTCCCTTGTTCAACCCTTTTTCTTACAGATGGGGAAACAGAGAGCAGAGAGGAAAATGATTGGCCAGGGCTAGCCAAGATGTTAACGATGGGCCTAAGGCTGGACCCTGGGCCTTTTGCCAGTTTTCTGAAATGGGGTGTATTAGTCAGCCAAAGGGATGCGATGCAAAATGCCAGAAATCTGTTGGCTTTTATAAAGGGTATTTATTTGAGGTAGAAGCTTACAGTTACCAGGCCATAAAGTAAAAGTTACTTCCCTCACCAAAGTCGGTTGCCACGTGTTGGAGCAAGATGGCTGCTAATGTCTGCCAAGAGTTCAGGCTTCCTGGGTTCCTCTCTTCCCGGGGCTTGAGTCTCTCTGGGCTCGGCTACCCTGCTCCTCTGTGTGCTTACTTCCCAGGGTCTAGCTCAAAAAACTCCCAACTCTGTCTTTTTCCATGTCTTTTCTCTGTGAACCCCCACCCACTAAGGGGGTGGGGACTCAAAGTCCTACTGATGTGGCCCAATCAAAGCCTTAATCATTATTTAATCAAGTAAAAGTGAAACTTCTGAATCCAATATAAACTAATATGCCCAGAGGGACAGACCAGTTTACAAACAGAATCCAATATCTACTTTTGGAATTTATAAGCAGCCTCAAACTGCCACATGGAGTCCTCTAGGGGAATGAAATAGACTTCTTCACATCAATACACAAACATATTCTATGGAGGGATTTCTGGCCAACAGCCTACACTGCCAGGTAACAGTGGTCATACACAGGGCCTCAGGATCCAGGCTGTTCACACCTGGCCCACCACCTATCATCTGAGAGACTTTGGGTAACTCACACACCTCCCTGTTCTTCTGTGTTCTCATCTGCAAACAGGGACGATGGTGGTACCTGCCTCTAGGGCCATCGTGACATGTAAAGCTCTGGCAAGTACTCAATAAATGGTAACTACCATTCAAGCTGGTGTTGCCGATGACAGTCATTGAAAGTACCTCCAAACATTTACTCTCTCAATAGTATGTATTGAGCACTGGGTGGATCAAGACACTTTCCATTGTGAGTGGCAGACACTGAACTAGCAAAAGAGGAGTCCTTGGCTCGTGTAACTGGGAAAGGAAGAGCCGTGGCTGAATCCAGGTCTGGATCCAGGGCTTGAGGATGTCAACCAGCTGTTTCTCTCTCTCTCTCTCTCTCTCTCTCTCTCTCTCTCTCTCTCTCTCTCTCTCTCTCTCTCTC
>PVKH010018339.1:0-15154 GCA_004027955.1 Chaetophractus vellerosus | reverse complement strand
TCTGCCCGCTCGGAGAGGTCCCCGGGAACCGAACCCGGGGCCTCCCATGTGGTACCCCAGCACGCTCTTTATCCACTGAGCTATCTAGCCGGGCCCCACAATATACTTTAATAAATCACACATGAAAATGATATTTGAGGAAGATGTTTGAAGCCAGGTGCAAGATTATGGTAAGCTTAATATGCTGAGAAAGCTGATATTCTAAAAGTGCCCAGCCACTGACTAATCATCAGTCTTGTCCTATTCATGAACTCCATGAAACTGGCATCCATACCAAGAAAGCTTAAATAGAGTCCTATTATTGAAATTCAATTTCAATAAATTGAAATAGAATTTCAATGAAATTTAAATTCAATAAAACTTCAGTAAAATGTATAAAAGGTACAATGAAAACTGCACTGTTTCATATGATGCTATATTTGTCTGGGATAATGTAACAACCAAATGGAAAGAAAGCGAAACAGTAAAAATATTAAGATTTTCTTTAGAAAAATAATGCAGTAAATAAGCCTTAGGCCAGGAAGATGTAAGTCCACAAATTAAGGAAATATTTCAAATTACACTCTTAGATTCTGGGTTATTGATCTGTTTATCCCACCTAGAGACCATCAAAGCTAAAATATTCCCAAGCACATCAACATGATGTGAAGCAAGACAAAAAGCAAACAAACAATCAAAAAACACAAGGCCATCAAATGCTGGGTATCATTACGAAAGTCACTGAAAACAAAATGAAAAACAATTCCACAAGGCTAGGAGAAAATATCTGCTAACCAAATATTGATAAAGGATTTGCATCCAAAATAACTCTTAGCTCTCAAAACAAGTAAACAAACAACCCAATTTTAAAAAATGGGCAAAAGGTCTAAGTAGACACCTCAACAAAGAAGACATATGGATAGATATAAGCATATAAAAAGTTCTCAACTCCTTTGTTATCAGGAAATTGTGAAGTAAAACAATGAGATACTGCTACATTATTTGAATGGCTAAAACCCCAAATCAGACAATACCAAATGCAGGTGAGGGTGCAGAGAAACAGGAACTCTCCTTCACTGCTGGTAGGAATCCATTTTGGAAGACAGTTTGGCAGTTTTCTTACAAGAGTGAACATGGTCATATCCTATGATCCAGAAATCACATTTTATTACTCAATTGGGTTGAAAACAAGTCCATGTAAAAATCTGTACATAGATGTTTAAAGCAGCTTTATTAATAATTGTCAGAAACTGAAAGCAACAAGATGTTTATCAATAGGTGAATGGATAAGCAATCTGTGATACATCCATACAATGGAATATTATTCTGCCATTTTAAAAAATTAACTCTCTAGCCATGAAAAGACATGGAGGAACCGTAAATGCATATTGCTAAGTATAAGAAGCTAGTCTGAAAAGGGTACATACTGTATGATTCCATTTATGACAATCTAGAAAAGGCAAAACTATAGACAGTAAAAATATCAGTTATTGCCAGGGGTCTGGGGGGAAGGGGTGGATGAATAGGTGAAGCACAGGGCATTTTTAGGGTATCCAGTATGATACTATAATTATGCATACCTGACATTATGCATTTGTTAAAATCCATAGAAATTTACAGCACAAACATGAACCCTAATGTATGCCAATTTAAAAAATCATTTAGGAGTTTGGGGGAATGCCAGGAGGAAATGCCAGACTATGGCAAGGGAATCCAATTGAACTGTAAATATATGAAACAATTTTACTGAAAGGAATAGAGGGAAAAGGTGTGGACATAAGAATTTAGGAAATTAAGGGTGTCCGTATGACTAAACGCAAAAGGAACTGTACATATACACATATCCTAGCTGATAAAGTTTTTTCCCATGAGGGTGCAAGTTAACAATTCTGATACTCTTATACATGTATACTAGAAAAGAACAATAAATTCAACACATGGTAGATGATGAGAGCCAGTTTTCTTATTGTTGGTATGGGAACTTACAGATCAACAAGGGGAGAATGATACATGTTGTAATGGATTAGAGTTGAATACATCTGTAATAACTCAATATAGATACAGATAATTCCATAAAAAAATTATAGATGTGTATATAACTCAGGTTATTATACAAACATATATTTCTTTGCCCTGTCAACTGAGAAGGCCTAAAAGACATGACACCACAGTAGCAATAAGCACCCAGATCTTGCCTTCTAATCCTGTTCTCCAATAAAAGATACTAGGGCTTCTTGGAGAAATGGATGATTCTAGGACAGGGGCAGAAAATATAAACATGAGCCTGGAGCAACTTCTAGTGCCAGAAAAGAAGTGCTAAAAATTTTTTAAAACAAAAAGCAAAAAACAGCATTCAAAAAGCCCCACATTGATCAGGATATGTCAAAGGAATATTGAAGCCAACCAAAGAACTCCCAGAGGCCAAAGCTTGAACAATTTGAGCACAAAGATAAATATAGTAGTATTGGGTTATAATCAAACTATCCATGAATCCATACTGATATAAATGACTGAATAAACTAATAAATGGGGGTGAATAGACACATCTATGCAGAAAAATTTCCAATGATTTATGTCGATACTCCACCCTCATGGTGGATGAGCATAATACCCCACTCCTGCAGTGTGGGCTGTACATTGTGACTTCTTTGCAAAGATTACAGTAAGTGGGGGCGAGGGAGGGGAGAATAATCT
This sequence comes from Chaetophractus vellerosus, assembly GCA_004027955.1. Lineage (NCBI taxonomy): Eukaryota > Metazoa > Chordata > Mammalia > Cingulata > Chlamyphoridae > Chaetophractus > Chaetophractus vellerosus. The sequence continues at coordinate 12,481 of PVKH010018339.1, read as the reverse complement.
GACATTAGAGAAATGAGACAAACCTTTATTAGTCAGGTGATCATGGCCATCATCTAGTCATAAATCAGGCTGGTAGCATATATCCCACATATGATGTAATGAAAATAGGCACTTTCCCTCTATAATCTTCTTCCCCTAAACCCATAACCCCAGTCTAATCATGAGAAAAATATAAGACAAATTCCAATAGTGGGCCATCCTACAAATACAAAACCAGTACTCCTCAAAGCTGTCAAAATCATCAAAAACAAGGACAGTCTGAGAATCTGTCACATTTAAAAGGAGCCTAAGGAGACATGATAAGTAAATGGAAAGCTCTATTCTGGATGGGATCCAGAAAAGAGAAAGGATATTAGGCAAAACCTAAGGAAATCTGAAAAAAAACGTATGGACTTTAGTTAATAATAATGTATCATTATCTGCTCATTAATTCATTATAACAAATGTATCATACTAATGTAAGACAGGGGAAACTAGGTATAGAGTATATGGAAACTTTATGTTACCTGCTCAATTTTTCTGTAAATCTAAATCTGTTAAAAAAAAATAAAAATTTATTAAAATAAAAACACTATTCCACAATGGAACGTCAGATAACTTGCTTCTTTACATCAAAAATGTTTTTTTAACAGAATTCTCTAAACATTTATTCTTTGCAAACATTATTCTCCAAACAGTTGTTTTTGTATCCCTATAGGACAGTAGATGCAATGCTCATCAAAAAATTTTTAATATGGCCTTTTAACTTCAATACCTTTTTAAAATTTTATTTTATTTACTTTTCAAGAAAGGCATGGAGGACTATATTCTCTCCAACTTGTTGCTTCATCTATAATTGCTTTTAATTTAAAGATATTTTAGCAACATTAAAAATTAGAAAAAAAATTAGTCACATATTTTTCAGTGATGAAGATATTAATCTTCCAAGAGTCTCCTATCATTGAGTGTTGCTGGGAAGTAATTTACAGACAACACATTTTTAAAATTCTACTCATTGTATACAACTTTATTTTTGGCTTGTCATATAATTTTTTTCTCTACCTTTCAATTCCAATAATTTCACAAAGATACATCTTGGTTTTGTCATCATCTATGAATTGTCCTTGAGATATAGTAAAGCTTTTTGGCCTGCATGTTTAAGTATTTCTTTAATTATCACAATATTTATTTTAATATAATAGAAAGTATATTTTCTATTCTTTTCTTCTTCAGGTATAGCAATTACATTAATATTGGATTTTTCTTTCTGCCTTCCACGGAGATCATCTTTCTTATAATCTATTTGTATACTTCTTTATTTTCTAATTTGTTCTCTGTAATGGCATCAGAAATGTTCCCCATGTCCACTGCTGTGTTTACAGTTGTCTTCTTTCTACTAATTACAGCTGTATTGAATGTGGCTTTTATTTCTCTAGTGTCTTTTTCTTTTCTATTTATTAGAAGAATATTTTCTTTATATATTTTACCTAATTTTTCATCTTATAACATATGTAGTACACCTTTGTACCTCTTCCTTGAACACTTTTTGAAAAAGTAGATCAGGTCATTCGTAATTTTTTCAGCTACATTTGTATAAGTGTTTCCTCTGCTTCCTTAAAGATTTGATTCTTCTTGTAATATTTGACTTTTGTCTTTTATTTTCCTAATTTTAAAAATCATGTATATGTTTGGTTTTCCTGATTTATACATTTCTATTTTGTTACTATGGTACTCATATATTTGTTAAATAAAAGTAGATATATACAGAATAATTGTGCACAAATCTAAGTGTATGATGAAATATGTATATACATGTGTAGTTCGGCCAGTTAAAGATAGCAAACATTTCAGCACCCCAGAAAATTTCCCTATATTCCTTCCCAGTCAATAAATCACCCCAGAGATACCACTAATCTAACATCTATAATGGAATTGTACAATATGTATCCTTCTAAGTCTGTCTTTAACATAATGTAGTAAGATATTCCCTTAATGCATGCACATTTTCTAATTTATCCATTTCAGTGTTAATAGGTATTTTCATTGTTTCCAATTTTTGGTTATTGTGAGTAAAATTTTCATGAATTTCGCTGTACATATGTTTTCATGGAAATGTCACTAATTTTTTGGATATAAGCAGGAGTGGAACCATGGATATAGGCTAGAAATATGTTTTGCTTTAGTAGGTAATGACAAACAGTAACAAAGCAATTGTCTCAACTTGTAAACTCACCAACAATGGTATTGCCAGGACTTGCCAACACTTGGTATTATAAAATTTTATTAATTTTAGCTTTCCCTGTGGGTGGGAATTAATATCCCACAAAGTTTTCATTAGTATTTCCCTGATGAATAATTATATGCATCTTTTCATATGCTTATTGACGATATATATGTTCTATTTCATGGAGTACCTATTCAAGTCTTTTACCTATTTTCAATTGAGTATTGAGTTGTAGTTCTTTATATATTTTCAATATATAATTGTCATATATGTGAATTCCAAATATTTTCTCTCAACTTTAGCTTGTCTTTTCAGTGTCTTGATGGTGCTTATCTTGATGAACATTAAGCTATAGATTTTTTGAATTATTATGTTTATTATTTTTTTAAAGATTAGTCATTGATTTTAATGAACTCCAATATATCCGTATTTTATTGTATAGTTGGTGCTTTCTGTATCTTGCTTAAAAAATCTTTGTTAAATTAATCATGAACATATTCTATTTTTTTTCTATAAGATTTAGCACTATATTTTTCACACTGAGATCTTTTAATGGCTGCATCATTCTACATTCCCACCAAGAGTGAACGAGCGTTCCTGTTTCTCCACATCCTTTCCAGCACTTACAGTTTTCTGTTTTTTTAATAATGGTCATTATATAAGGTCTGAAAACAGTGTCTCATTATAGATTTGATCTCAATTTCCTTAACAGCTAGTGATCTTGAGCCTTTTTTCATGTGCTATTTGGCCATTTGTATTTCCTCTTTGGAGAAATAACTATTCAAGTCTATGCCCATTTCTTAATTGGACCATTTGTCATTTTATTGTTGAGTTGTAGGATTTCTTTATATATTAAACTCTTATTGGATATGTGGTTTCCAAATATTTTCTCCCATTGTATAGGCTGCCTTTTCACCTTCTTGACAAATTCCTTTGAAGGCATAAAATACTCCGTTTTGAGGTCAGATTTATCTATTTGTTCTTTCATTGTCCATGCTTTGGATCTACAAGTCTAAGAAACCACCAATTACCACAAGGCCTTGAAGATGCTTCCCTACATTTTCTTCTAGGAATTTTATGGTTGTAGCTTTTATATTTAGGTCCCTGATCCATTTTGAGTTAATTTTTGTATAAGGTGTGAAATACAGGTCCTCTTTCTTTTGGATATGGGTATCCAGTTCTCAAGCACCTTTTGTAGAATAGACTGTTCTGGCCCAGCTGGGTGGGCATAACAGACATGTCAAAAATCACTTGACAGTAGATGTGAGGTTCTATATCTGAGTTCTTGATTCAGTTCCTTTGGTCAAACTCACTTTCTTTATTCCAGTACCATGATGTTTTGGGTTTTTTTTTTTTCATTGTAGCTAAGTAATATGCTTTGAAATCAGGCAGTAAAAGTCCTCCAATTTCATTCTTCTTTTTAAATACATTTTTGGCTATTCGGGACCCATTACCTATCCAAATAAATATGATGATTTGCTTTTCCATTTTTGCAAAAAAGGACTATTGGGATCTTTATCGGGATTGTGTTGAATCTTTAAACCAGTTTGGGTAGAATTGACATCTTAATGATATTTAGTCTTTCAGTCCATGAACACGGAATGTCCTTTCATTTATTTAAGTCTTCTTTGGTTTATTTTAGCAATATTTTGTAGTTTTCTGAATACAGGTCCTTTATGGCCTTGATTAAGTTTATTCCTAAATGTTTGATTCTTGTTGTATTATAAATGGATTATTATTTTCTGATTTCCTCCTCAGATTGCTCATCAGTATTGTATAGAAATGCTACAGATATTTGCATATCAATGTTGTATCCCACCACTTTGCTGAACATGTCAGTTTAAGTAGCTTTGCTATGGGTTTTTCAGGATTTTCTAGATATAGGATCATATCATCAGCGAATAGTGAAAGTTTTACTTCTTCCTTTCCTATTTATGTGTTTTTTCCCCTTTATCTAGCCTAATTGCTCTAGCTAGAACTTCTAGCACAATATTGAATTTGCTGACAGTGGGCATCCTTGTCTTGTTTCTGATCTCAGTGGGAAAACTCTGTCTTTCACTGTTGAATACAACACTAGCTGAGTCTTTCATATATGTACTTTACCATATTGAGAGAAAGCTTCTTTCTATTCCTATCTTTTGGAGCATTTTATAAAAAAAAAAGAATCCTATGTTTTGTCAAATGACTTTTCTGCATCAATGGAGAGGATCATGTGGTTTTGCTTCTTCAATTTATTGATGTGGTTTATTACACTAATTGATTTTCTTGTGTTGAAAAATCCTTGCATACCTGGTATTAAACAAACTTGATCATGGAGGATCATTCTTTTAATGTGCTTTTGGATTCAGTTTGAAAGTATTTTCTTGAGGATTTTTACATCTATATTCATTAGAGATATTGGTCTGTAATTTTCTTTTTCCATAGTGTCTGTATCTGGTTTTGGTATTAGGGTGATGTTGACTTCATAGAATGAGTTTGGTAGCATTCTTTTCTGTTCAATTTTATAGAAGAGCTTTGCAGTGTCCCATAGGTTTTGATATGATGTGTTCTCATTTTCATTCATCTCAAGTTATTTACTGAATTCTCTTGCAATTTCTTCTTTGAGCCACTGATTATTTAAGATTGTGTTGCTTAATATCCATATATTTAAGAATTTTCTTTTTCCACCCATTATTAATTTCCAGCTTCATTCCATTATGATCAAAGGAAGTATTTTTTATAATTTGTCTTTTTAAATTTATTGAGACCTGATTTGTGACCCAACATATCATCTGTCTTGGAGAGGGATCCATGAGCACTTGAAAAGATTATAAAGGCTGCTGTTTTGGGGTGTAATGTTCTATAAATGTCTGTTAGGTCTAGCTTATTTATCATAGCATTCAAGCGCTCTGTTTCTATATTTATCCTCTGTCCAGATGTTCTATGCATTGCTGAGAGTGGTATATTGAAGTCTTCAACTATTATTGTGGAGTCATCTATTTATCCCTTCAGTTTTGCCAGTGTGTACCTCATATATTTTTGGGCACTCAGATTAAGTGAATAAATATTTATTATATTTATTTTTCTTGGTGTATTGCTCATTTTGTTATATAATGACCTTCTTCATCCCTTATAACAGTTTTGCATTTAAAATCTATTTTGTCTGATATTTTAATAGTATCACTACTGCAGAGCTTTTTAAGTTATTATTTGTATGGAATATCTTTTTACACCCTTTCACTTCAACCTGGTTGTGTCCTTATATCCCATATTTTTTATCCATTCTATCATTTTATGTCTTTTGATTGGGGAGTAAAAGCCATTAACATTCAATGTTATTATTATTAAGGCATTACCTACTTTGTCCATTTTATCCTTTGGCTTTCCAATTTCATATCTTACTATTGCCTTTCTTTTCATCTTTTAATTTACCCTTCCTAATAATTTTAATTCTAGACTATTCTCCAAGACTCTTGCCCTTGTTTTTTCCTTTCAGGCTGCAGACTTTCATTTATCATCTCTTGAATTCTGGTCTTTTGGTAACATACACTCTCAGTTTTTGTTTGTGAAGACCCTAAACTCACCCTCATTTTTGAAGAGAGTGTTGCTAGATAAAGAATTCTTGGCTGGCAGTTTTTTCTTTCATTACTTTAAATGCATCATACCATTACTTCTCTCCCCGTAGTTTCTGATGAAAAGACAGCACTTAATCTTATTGAGGTTCCCTTGTATGTGATGCTTTGCTTTTCTCTTGCTGTTTTAGAATCCTCTCTTTATCTGTCATATTTGTCATTCTGAATAGTAGGTGTCTTGATGTAGGTCTGTTCAGATGTATTCTGTTTGGGGTGGACTGTCCTTCCTGTATATTGATATTTATGTTTCATTGGGGTTGGGAAATTTTCTGTCATTATTTCCTCAAGTATAGTTTCTGCTCCTTTCCCATTATCTTCCCTTCCTGGGACACCAGTAATATGCATGTTTGTGTGTTTCACAATGTCTTTCAATTCCCTGAGACTTTGTTCCATTTTTCCCATTTTTTCTCTTTCTGTTCTCCTGTCCTTTCAAGTTCAGATGATCTGTCCTCAATATCACTAATTCTGTCTTCAAGCAATTCAAATTTGCTGTTATATGCCTCTAATGCATTTTTAACTCATCCATTGTGTTTTTCATTCCCATAAGCTCTGTTATTTTTCTTTGCAGCCTTTCAAATTGTTCTTTATGCTTACTAAATGTCTTCTTAATATCCTTAATCTCTTTAGTCATATTTTCCTTCAATTCTTTGAATTGATTTGGTAGATTTGTGTGACTATCTTTGATTAGTTGTCCTCAATGCTGTATCTCTTCACAAAATTTGGTTTGTTCCTTTGGCTGGGCCATCTCTTCCTGTTTCCTAGTATAACTTGTACTTTTTTGATGATGTCTAGGCTTCTGAATATGTTGTGAACTCTGATGGTCAGTTTGTCTCTCTTGCCTAGTGTTTTTGTTTTTCACAGCTTTTCTTTGATTTTTAGTTCAACTTATTCTGAGTCATTAAAATTGCCCCACCAAGTTCTCAAAATGGGGCCAGGAACTCATTGAGGGTGTGCAGGTTTTTCCCAGGTGTTGCTTGTTGGCAAACATTTCCACAGAGGTGTTTCTTTCAATCTCCACTCGCCCCTGTTTCTGGTCTGGCCAGACCAAGATTCAAAGTTGAACCTGACTGCCAAAATTATTGAAGAGAAACCATTCTCCTATCTCTGCTATACTCTTCCTTTCCCCAGGGAGGAAGACTTCTGTTTCCCTCTCAGTCAGTTTCAGTGGACTACAGGTTTTATCCAGGCTGTACATCTTAAGGTTAGGGGAATGGGTATCCCAGCTGCTATGGGTGTTTAATACTGACGGTTGTCATTTCAGGTTCTTCATCTCTGTCCTTCACCCTCCTGGCAGTTCCACAGTACTGTCCTGGTCTGGTGACCCCCAAAGCAGGTCCCTCAGATACCTTCTGGCCCTTTCTCCATTGTTTTTGTAAGAGAGTTGAGCCCTGCCTACCTACTCTGATGCCATATCCCTGGAACTCTGTGCATTTGTGAGTTTTTACTGTTAAGATTTTACTTTCCTCCCTGATTCTCATAGCATTGTTGACTGAACATGAGCTTTTGTTCCCCTCTTTTTCTCTTCCTGTGCTGCATGAACATTACACATTTCCTTCTAGATCGGATCCAAAGGAGAAATAGTTGGGTTTTTTTTTTTTTTTCATTTAGATATACCTTTCCATTATTTTTTGCTGCAGATTTTTAAATCACTTTGGAACAAAAAGTGTCTTACTCTGCCATGGAAATCTGTTTCACTTCATACCCAGAGAAGTTGGTTTATCCTCATAAAGTCACTTTTCTCTGAAATGTTTTTGATTAGATAACTCTCTAAGTTGATAGAGGAAGAACTGGGGAAAGGGACTCAAGAATGTTAGACATTTCTTCTATCAGCAGTTCTGCCTGTTTGTTATCACATAAAAACCCTGGTTATGAAATTAGATATAAGGACTGCAATATATTTTAAGAGAAAAAAGAAAATTCTGAAAATGTGTTTTTTAAAAAAAAGTAAAAATGAAATAGAACAAAGAGAAAGAGGAATCAGTAAAGTTACATTAAAGAGATAATAGAAAATGCAAGAAAATTTAAGTAGTAATTAAGTCCAATTGAGAAAGAAGAATTGCTACGATAGATTGGAACATAGAGTTGCATATGAAAATAAGTCTTAATGAACATGCAATCATGTTGATCAGCATTTTCCCATGTCTCTAAATTACTCCGCTCAATTTCTATTTTGAAGGTTGTAGTATAATCTGTGTACTTGTATATTGTGAAATATATGCATTATTGTGTTTGTCTATAATTTTGAATACTACACGTATGTTTTAAACATGAATCTGGAATATGTGGAGAGTTATATGAGAATACATATTAAATGTCAAAGAAATTTGCATTTGGAAATATGTATAAGATCCCTATTAGTCTCTAGGTGATTCCACATAAACACTTTATTTATTATATATGTATGGGTTCTCTATTTCAGAGATGAATCATACAATGAAGAAAAAACACATTTGGGGGGTTGTTATATGTCTGCTGCTTATTGGTGCCCCTGCCCTTCTTAATGCTGATTCTGATGAAGAAGAACAACATACAAACATTACAGGTAAAATGTTAGAAGCAGTCATTTTTAAAGCTACTTGGATCTCTCAGTTTTAATCCAAATATTTAATATATTTTTCTACAATGTGTAGGAAATGTAGTTTTCTTAGAAGAGACATTTTTCTTAAGAAACGTCTTATATGTAAATGTATTAAAAATTAGCCCAAAAAGTCACATTATTTAGACTTTTTTCCAGGATATAACATTAAACACTGGAGTAGCTCTGGCATATCATACAGCAAGGAGGAAAATGCTGTAGAAATCCCTTTGTCCTTTTTTAAACTAACAACTCTCTATGAACTTCGAGGACACACTAACTCTGAAATATGTGAGAAAGTAAAGGGAACTAGAAACATCTGAAGTTTCAGCCAGATTCTTCTCATCCTATTTCAAAAATAAGAAGCTCCCCATGGGTTCAATGTGAGAATCCAGTCAAGCAGAGTACTATGGAATCTGATAATAGAAGTTAAGTTCCAATCCCATAAACTCTGTATCTAGAAATGAAGACATTAACAATAAAAAGACAAAAAGAGGAGAAGGCCACTCTTATGAATTGGTACCTTTCTTAAAAGTTACATTTTTTGGCAAGTTATTGTTAGAAATTTCAAGTCATTGGAAATAGTGAGAGAATACTAACAAAGTGATAGCTTCTATTTGCGTAGCAGTTTTTGATTTTAAAAGTATTTCTAAAATATGTCTTTTTAAATATCTCTAAGAGTCCTTTAAAGTGATTTTGTTCAGTGAACTTGCTTCTGACAAAGATTGAATAAATATATCTTATTATGCCTGAAACTGTGGTAAGGGCTAGGGAGGCAGGGTTGACAGATCTGGATCTCAAGAATCGCACAGATTCATTGAGGAAACTGAAGTGTAGACAGTTTGTTTCAGTAAATTATGGCAAATGAAGTGAAGGAGGCCAGCATAGAGTGCAGTCGTTGGAGTAATGAGGAAAGGGACTTGTCCTAGCTTGGCAATCTGAGAACTTGGCATAGGAAAGTGGTGTTATGAAAAGTTTCCTGGAGATGGACTGTTATTTAATAAAGTAAAGACTGTAAAGTGCTCTATGCAAGTTGGAATTTGGACATTACAAGATGAGTTCCAGTCCTTCTTTTGGATCTTTACTCAAAAGGGAGTTGGCTAAAATTCTAATCTTCTTGGTTATGGAGGAGAAAAGGGATGTGAAAGATAAAGTACGGTCCAGCAGGGAAAATGTAGGCAACCTTGATTTATGAAGTAGAAGGAGAATGGGGACATGTGTTCCCAGTATCCTTCCAGCACAATCTCCCTCCATTGGGCTGAGGCAATGCAAGTCAATTAACCATGATGCACAGAAAATTGTTGCTGCTGCTCCAGTCAGCCATGAAATAGAATCAACCCCATCAATAATTAAGCCATAATTTAAAATCACTACCAGCTTGCTTTCAAACGCAGCTGATAAGGAAGAACTTTGTTTTTAACATTGGATTCAAAGACCTGTCGGTGGACTAGCTGCACAAATTTGCCTAGTTTTGTGTGTGTATTCTTGATTTGTTTGATTTTGTAACAATGTGATCCCACATGTGAAGCTATTCAATTTAGAGTTACCATGCATCACATTATGTTAAGGTCATTCCATCATTTTATAGAAGCATGTCATTTTGTTGAATAGTGTACTATCATTTTATAGAGAAACTTAAAGAACTTTATAGTTTCTCTCAGCAGCCAATAATAGACTATTTTTGATCACTCCAATGAGCAGGGAGGATGAAATAGAAGAAACTTCCTGATAAGAAAAAAGATTAAGGAAACAGTGGTGATAGTTTATTTTGTTTTGTCTTAATTCCTTTGAGTATTAGCTTCAGGAAATAAAGGAGATATTTAAATTCTCAGTGCTCTCATCTGTAAATAAGTGATATAAATAACTACTTTCACAGGGTTGTTGTATGGACCTCATAAAAGTATCTGGCACATCCCCGGGCACAGAGAAAGCTAAGAATACATGTCTGTATTCTTCCCTCCCAGAGAAATCAAATCCTTTGGTCAGGGAGGCAAGAAGCGTGTGGACTCTTAGAAAGTAATTTACTAGATCCACAAAAAAGGCCCAGGCGAATGAGGATCCAAAAAAATCAAGGAGCATGACATGGCCCCAGGTACTAAATAGTATGGTGAGCCTTCTTTCCAACATCCCAGGACAGGGGAAGGAGAGGGCAGCTATAACTCTCAGACTGAGACATAAAATACATGAAATGGATTGCAAAAATGTATAAATTCAAGCTATAGTTCTAGTTCTCTGGCTCCTAAGAGTTAATTTCCTGCTATATTTCCCAGCATGTGTTTTCTAGTCTCATGACCTTAAGCAGGTAATCTTTGTCACTGTCAACACATTCTTCAGGTCTCAGGAAATTTAATCCCTGGCTCTTCAGACTAACTTAGGTACCCTTTTTATATACTCGCATAGTATCCTGAACTTCATGAGTGTTTATTTACATAAATACTCTTTAGTCTACTTTTTGGGTGGAATGAAAGTGGGGCTGCTGCTACCTAACTTGCGACCATACCTGCAGTAGCAGCACAGTGGCTGACACACAGTCAACAAATGATTGCTAACAATCAAAAAGGTTTATCTAAAGGAGAAATGGAATCCAAGACAAGCTCCAATCACTGTTGAGTAGAAGGACATGGACCTGAGTTTCAGAGAACACATCTATCCACATCCGTATTTTAACAGGCATCACTTGTGCCTGGTGTGGGTTTCAAGTTCACTACACAAAAAGAATATTCTAACAGAGTATTCATATAAGAAATATATTAAAATGTGAATAGAAATTTAATAATAATGAAAGTAATAAAACTTACACTTAGTAGTCGCTTTAGACAACTGCTCTAAAATTAGCATCTACTTTCATCATTGAAACCATATTTAACTTTTATAAATTGAATTTTAGAATAAAATTTAATAATTGAGTGGAAATCGTATAATCAAGTCTGTGCCTGAGCTAAATACAAATTTAGGAATCTCAATCACACAGATTTGTGACAATATGACTTAGCTGTTAAGAATGTGGGTAAGACCTGGTCTATAACTATTTAGGGGTCAATTCTAAACCCACCACTGATGGTGTGACCTTGAGAAACTTACTTAACCTCTATAATCCCATTTTCTAAATTGTAAAATGTAGACAATAATAATGCCTAACTCAGAAAGTTGTTGAGATAATTAAATGATTAATTACAAAGTTTCTGGAGCATAGTAATTAATCAGTAAACAACGATGGCTGTTTATTATTATCACCATTATGATAACAAAGACCACTACCACTATCCTAGGGCTATCTTTCATTTTGGTGGTGCACTACCACCACCCAGTGGTAAACATGCTAAATAGCAAGTGGAACTTCCTAATACTGAAAATATAAAAGATACGGGGTGATGACAAGGACTATCAAATACGTTAAGAGTAAAATGTAGAAGAATTCTCAATAAGGAAGAATCTGAAACAAGTTATTGATTTGTAAGAAATAGTTTTTATAAATATATAGGCCACGTCAAGGATGAGATTTAAGTAATTTTGGGTAAAGTTCTATGTGTTCTGCAGACACTGATCTGCATTAAAGGTACCTTTTGGAAGCATCATTCTCATCATTTGGTGTCTCTAAAGTTCAGCAGCATTGACTTGGGAATAATGACCGTCATATATGAGAAGTGCTATACGATATTCAGAGATGATGGTATACTGCTACACAATTCAAAATGTTAGAATATTTTCATTCCTAAGTCATTTGTAAAAACTGTTTATGTGAATTCTGAGGTGTACCCTTAGATATTTATAGAACTGATAGTTCAAAATTGTATCTGTCCCAGGAAAACATATCTAAAACGTGCAAGCTTGGGGGTTTATTCTATACTTATTGTAGGTCTGCTGAAAATCACAGGGTCTTTTCTGCAAAGCTTTTCTAACAACTTTTTAACAACTTAAAATGTCAGTTTTGACATTCTAAAATCCCTAAGAAAAGAGAGTATAAACAACATTTTAAATTATTCACAACTGTACTAATCAGAAAATGCTTTACTTTTTAAAAATTCAAATTGAAAATTATTACTTCAGTGATGAAGGAAGAAAGTGTGGTCATTTTTCATTTATGGATAAAAT
>PVKH010018338.1:0-15160 GCA_004027955.1 Chaetophractus vellerosus | reverse complement strand
AGAGGTGTTAATATGGTATTTAACACAAATGCAAAGTTTTCTTTCTTTTTTTTTTTTTTAAATATTGGGAAATGTTCTAGCCCTGCTTCCTGAGTTTAACTCTATGGAATTTCTATTTTCAGAAAATTTAATTTCTTTTAAATTTTATTTCCTTATAAAATATTGGTGTGTCCACCACTGTTCCCTGTCAAAAATACTAAAATATTACTACTTCTAGAAATAGCGGCTAATGTGTACAGCACAGGCATTATTCCAAATTATTTACAAGAACTTCCTTTAAAACAGCACAACAGTGTAGGTCTATTCTTAGCTTCATTTGACTGATTATGAAATTATCACTGAAAGCATTAAAGAAGTTGGATAAAATGCCCAATTCACACAGCTACTAGGCCGTAGAGCTGAAATTAAAAAAATAAAAAAAGATTTCTTTTATTTATGCCCCCTGCCCCCTTTGTCTTTGCACTCACTGTCTCGCTGTGTCCATTTGCTGTGAGTGCTCTGTGTCTTTATCTGCTCTTTAGAAGGCACCGGGAATCGACCCTGGGACCTCTGATGTCGGAGAGAGGCACTCATTCACTTGACCTCAGCTCCCTGGTTTGTTGTGTCTCTCACTGCCTTCTCCTCTTTGTCTCTTTTTGTTGCACCACCTTGCCCCACCGGCCGGCTCGCTTTCACCAGGAGGCCCCGGGAAATGAACCCGGGACCTCCCACATGGTAGATGGGAGCCCAATCACTTAAGCCACATCCACTTCCTTAGAGCTGGAATTCTGAACTCATTGACAGGCTTACACAAGACCACTAATCTTATCTATAAATGTTATTCCATCTCTAGAATAACTAGACCAGGGGTTCTTAAACCTTTTTTTGTTCCACGGACCCCTTTGCCAGTCAGGTGAAAAACACAGACCCTTTACTAAGTCCATACTATACTGTGTATTATTTAATAAATACATCACACCAGCACCAACACATCCCCACAAAAATAATGTTATTTTTGAATTTCAATTCAAGCTCTCGGACCCCTTGTTAAGGACCCCGATACTAGACTGAAAACATCTTGCAGGGATAACATTAATTTATGTGTATTGAAAAGGAATTCTACTTATGGTTCATGGCCAGAAAATTATGTTTATTGTCTTTCTGCTTTTACGCAAAAGTTAAAAGATGCTTACTGAGATTTAAGAGTCAATTTTCCCCGATACCTCTAGTTTTATGCTGAAAAACTAGAAATACTGTCCTTTTAGTTTGTGCCATCAGATCCTTTATCAAGGCAAGTCAATCCAACTTCAGTAATCTTTCTCGTTTCAAATACCGCAAATGAGTTGGAAGATCGAACTTTTATAAGCAATTGGAACAGAGTATTGAAACAGACATTTTCAAAGTAGTCAAGTTATTACACACACACCCATGCCCAATGATCAATATATGCATCATAATACAAACACAAAAATTAATAACAGAAAAAAATTAATTTCAGTTAACAAAATCCACAGAGTTTATATTGTATCCAATTCTAGTACCATCAGAAATAATTTAAATATTGGCAGTTTACACAATTACAGATTATTATACTTATGAAACAAAAGGGGAACAAATCTTACCTCAATAAAAGAATCAATGTGCAACATCAGAGCTTGGGTCCTACTGATGATAAACTGATTGACACATGCAACAGCATGAGACCTAGAAACAAACATTTTAACTTTAACACATGCTCACTGCAGGTTCGTTTTTTTTTTTAAACCAAAGATTGGCAAGAGCTTAAATACCCCTCCATTCTTTCCCTCATTTCTTTGTTAGAAGTTTCTTTGGAGCTGAAACCCAACCTCCCCCTAACTCGGTTTCCTTTCATTTAGTTAGCTTCTTGGAGCCTCCTATTTGTTGTTTTGTGTTGTTTCAAATGAAAAGCAAATTTACTCACAGTTATGCTTTCCAAAGAGACTAGTATGCTTTTTCTGTTTCAGGTTCTAAGTATTGGAAGTAAGTTGGGGAGGGGTTGGGAGTGGTAGTAACCAAGGTTTAGAAGATGGTGGGAGTTATGTCTGGTCTCCAATCCCCAGCAGAAAGCTGGGGGTTGGATTGGGGCAGGAAGAGAGGATTTCTATTCACCTTTAATATATTTTTACTAAAAAAGCAAACAATCTTTTTTAAACTTTATTTTGTACATTTAATAATTGAAAATATAAATAATTAAAAAAACACAAATGTTCTAGGTATATATAAATTTTAAAAAAATCATACAATATGTTTCATAATATATTTGGTTCATAGTAATGCAATCATACAGTATCTGTCCTTTTGTGTCTGGCTTGAAAAAGCAAACAATTTAAAAACAAGCTCACTGCTTCTGTACATGTATAAATAAATATATATTTTTTGAAGTGAGTAGGATTGTGAATTTCTGATGCAGGACCTTTTTATAAACAGGTTAGAGTAGCATCATTCAGACTTCTCTTTTTCTTATGTTGTATTACTAATGTAATTCATACTTTTTTTTAGACTCACCCTTTCCTATAGAAATAAATGGAATCTTGGAAAAACAAATGATTTTCTACATAAATCCATATATGTACATACCTGTTAAAAGTATCAGCCTAATCTCTGTATCAACAGAGAGAATGGGAATGATAATATTGAGTGAAAATTACAAGTTGCAGAGCAATGTGTTAAGTGTTTTTAAGCAACTGAAAATAGTCTGAAAGGGCAGGTGCAAATTTTTAAGTCACTGCATTTGAGGTTGGATAGGTGGGTATGCATAATGGGAATTTATTTTCTATACCTATAGACTTAGGAATAATGGGTATGAATTCCTTTTGAAGGTAAAAATTAATAAGAGTCTATAGTCTGTGTTCTGGCATACCAAATTCAATCCTCCAGCAATTCTTATTGGCATTACCTTTAAAAAAAATATATGCCCTTAATCTAATCACTTCTCATTACCTCTACATTTCTCCCCTAGGTCAAACCATGATTTCTCCCCAGAATTACTCAAATAGACTGTAAATGGTTTCCCGGCCTCCACTGTGCTTAACTTCACTACAGCCTGTTCGACACACATGAATAAGATCACATTACTCCTCTGTTTAGAGCCTTCCAGTGAAACAATCTATTTTTATGGCCCAGACCAGCAGTCGGCAAATTTTTTCTGCAAAAAGCCAACAAGTAAATATTTTAGGTTTTGCAGGCCACATGAGATCTCTATCAACTTTCATCATAATAAAAAACAAAACCAGCCTTTTAAAATTTAAAAATCCATATTTTGCTCCTAGGCCATGGATTGATTTGGCCTCATGGGTCACAGCCTAACCTCATTTCCTACTATGCTACTGCCAAAGGTTTTTTGTTGTTACTCTAAAAGATGTTTCTAACTTCAGGGCCTTTGCATTTACTGTTCCCACTACCTTAAATGTTCTTTCTCAAGATATTTCAAACACATGCAACCTTACAATATCTGTTGACTTAATATACAAGAAAATACTAAATGAAAAAAGTAAAGTTACTAAACGGTATACATCCTATGGTGAGCTCAACCACTTAAATGTAGAGTGTAAGGCAAGTTGCTAAAATAAGAATTCATCCATTTGTTGTGGGGATTAAACTAAATGAGCTAACATACGTCAAGCACTTGAAACATTAAGCAAATAGGAAAGAAAAATAATAGAATACAACGACTTTTTAAAAAGCCTTTAAACCAAGAACAAAATTCTCTAAACTTATTTGCCAACAAAATAAAACTAGGAAAAGGCAAATGTATATATTCTTGAGAAATTGCCTGCAGAAACATTAGAAATAATATAAAACCCCTTCATATTTTACAGGAAAGTGAGACCCAAGTATCTTATCCAAGTTTATCTAGCTAGCTAAGGAGTTTCCCGACTTCTACACCATGATTCCTCCCCATCACATTTCTTTGTGCACATGTGGGGCAAAATTTAAAAGGCATAGAAAGAAGTCTCTCTTAGACTTCTCCCCAAAGCAAATACTGCTAGCTTTCCCCAACAATTTTTTCTATTTTTATTTACATACACTCTATACCCACCAAGTAAAAGTTCCCCTTCCCACCAGTAACTCTAATCTACTTTCTATTCCTGCAAATTTGGCATTTTAAGAAATATCTTATAAGTAACATATTATACAATATTTATCACTATATACCTTGCTTATTTCACTTAGCATGTTTGAAGGTTCTTCCATGTTGGAGCACGTCTCAGAATTTCACTCGGTTTTATGGCCCAGCAACATTCCATTGTGTGTATGTACCATTTTTTTGTATGTCCATTCATTTGGTGATGGACACAAGTTGTTTCTACCTTTTAGCTATTGTGAATGATGCTGCTATAAACATTATTGTACAAGTATATGACACCCTTTCACTTTCTTTGGCTATATACCTAGGTATGAAATTGTGGAATCATATGGTAATTCTATATACATATATAATATATATTTTTTGGTTACATATCCCCCCCCGCCTTCTGCTTGCTCTTGCTGTGTGTCCATTCTTCAGTGTTCTTCTACATCTGCTTCTTGACTCCCCCCGTATTTGCGGCGACGCGCAGAGTTGGCCCTCCGCACAGGCAGCTCGCCCCCGCTCGTGGGTGGCTCTGTACTGTTTCACGGGCGGCTCCACTGTTTTGCGGGCGGCAGGTCCGTGTTCCACGGTGGCTTTGCCCCACGCACGGCGGCTTGCCTTTCTCAAGGCTGTCTGCCCGCCCCGAGAGGTCCCTGGGAACCAAACCCCGAGGCCTCCCATGTGGTGTACCAGCACCCTTATCCACTGGGCTATACAGCTGGCCCCTATATTTAACTTTTTGAGGAACTGCCATATTGCCTTCCATAGTAGCTGCACCATTTTGCATTCCAAAAACGCACTAGGTGTCCAATTTCTCCACATCCTCTCCAAATAATTTTTAAAAACTTACAAACTGTTAGGAATTATTTATATTTTTAAGTTAAAGAAAGTTTTGACAACTATGTTCTTTGTGCCTCAGTCTTTTTGTTATTAATCTAGAAAAGCTGCTTTCCTATACATCAGCAGCAAAGGAAGAAAAAAAAAAACAAAAAACCACAAGAAAAGCTAACTTAAAAGTTACAACTTATAACACAGACCACATCCCTAGGAAGAAATCTAGTAAAATATGCTCAAGACCTCTAATAGGAAAGTTGTACAAACTTTTATATTATCTGATGAATAAACACCAGAGGCAGAATTATTCTTGGCATATATTAATATACTTTAATAAATTTCTTAATTAAAACTGATACAATGTCACTGGCCTTTTTTTCCCTCCTACGGAATGAATTTCTTTAGTATGGTCTCTTCCCTATAAACTTTAATATTTTTAAATTGAGAAAATATTCTATCTAAAGGTGTATGAGATGTTTAGTAGGCTCAGAGTAAATTTTCATAAATGGAGAATATTGCCTATTTTAATATTTCATTCTGGAACACCTGAGAATTTCAGGCCAAATACTATTTTTTTTAAGCCTTTCTTCAACAAATACTTCTAAGACAATTCTTCAAAAATAAGTTATTTAGGATTATTTCAAATGTTCCGCCAAATTTATAAGTTGACCTGTAGGGCTTATTTGCATTCCATTCTGGAACAAAATATAAATTTACCTTATTACAAATAGGAGGCACCATCAAAAGATTCTTCCAAGTCGAGCTATTAGAGTGCAATTTAAAAAGTTCAAAATTGATCCCTCATGTATGAGCTCTCATTTCATCTGTCTAGCTCACAGAATTTACTCCAATATCTTCCTGTTATAAGCTTTCTTTTAAATAAGTGAAATTTGCTGAAACCTGGAAAAATGCAAAATTTTGCCCTAAAATCGATTAGGACTCAATCTGAAACTAAGGCAACAAAACAGTGTGTATCTGACCAATGGAATAGTGGGCCCATAAATAGACCTACACATATATGGAACTTTACATTTGAGAGAAGTGACATTTTTAACCAGTACGGGAAAGGAAGGAGCTATTTAATAAATGGGCTGAGAAAAAATTATTATTCCATATTGAAAAGACAGAACATATCCCTATCTCATACCTTATATCCACAAAAGACTCCAGATGTATGAAAATCTTAAATGTCAAAACTTCAAAACTTACTAAAGACAAAAAACAGTTTAACAACAAAAAAGAGAAGATATTCTCTACACACAAAACTGATAAATGATGAGAATTTCTGCCAGTCAATGGTGAACCAACAACCCAATCGAAAAAACGACAAAAGAACAACAAAAAAAGGCAAAACATACAGGCAATAAACCTAAGATGAGATGTTCAATGTCATTAATGATAGCTGATGAAGTACAGCATCAAGACCATAATGAGCTACCTTTTTATATCTCTGATAGGCAAAAATTAAAATCTGTGACAATATAAACACTAATGTATATGTATAGCCACAGAATCTAATGTTCTTCCAATAGAGTACAAATTAATGCAACCACTTGGGAAAATAATTTGGTGTTTCAATTAGTCATTCACATGCCCTATGTCCCAGCAATTCAGTTTCTAGATTTGAAATGTTAAAATAGGGATACCTCACCGCCTGGAGAACATGAATATGGCTAACTATGCCAAGAATATTTTATTTTGAAACGTATTATTTACTTGCATGGCACTATAACAAACATCTAGTAAGTTTCCACTGAGTACAACACTTAAGATGAAGAGTAACTAAAATTAAGATGAGGTAAAGGAAAAGAACTAAGTAGGGAATTTAAGCAAGAAAAAGATTTATTTCACCTTCCCTGATTAACCTCTGGCCACATTCTTAAAATCACATTCATCCTTTGGAATATGGCTTTGAATCTTGAAGTATGCCTACAAGTGTATCAGAACTAATGTTAAAGCCTATGCAATTTTTTTTTTTAATGGAGGTACTGGGGATTGAATCCAGGACCTTGTACATGGAAACAGGTGCTCAACCACTGAGCTACATCTGCTCCCCTGGCCTATGCACTTTTAAAGTTCTTTCACTCTGGTCCCTGAATAATAGCCTCTAGGAACTACATAATTTCTATTTTATATAGTATTTTGATTATTCTATATAAAGTCATGAAACACTGACAACTGGAAGCAAAATTAAAAGCAGATGACCAGCATAAGTAAAAGCAATGACTTTTCCATAGAAAAAGGCAAAGAAATTAGGAAGGGAAAAAAAAAACCCTATATATATATATAAATAAAATTAGACCAAAAAAGTTCAAATCCAAGACTAAAACCAAAAAAGAACAAAGCTCAACTGCCTGGGGAGCTTTTGGTAAGGCTATAGAGAATCTTATATGGCAACAACATAATGAAGACATCATAGTAATTACAGTACGACAGGATAACTGATGCAGAACGGGTATAGCTCAGTGGTTGAGTGCCTGCATTGCATGTATGAGGTTCTGGGTTCAATCCCTGATACCTCCTTAAAAAAAAAAAAAAAAAAAAAGATGAAGTTGATAGGGATACCGGTGATTGCAATCTTAATCCAAGGTTATTTTAATACTCTAAATTCAATGATAATTCAACAACTATATGCTAGATACTATTCAAAGAACTAGGGATAAGGGGGTAAACAAAGTAAACCAGATTAACTTCAGCACCATGCAACTAGTTCTACTATGTGATTTCAGGGCATACTCAAACATCCTGTCACTGTCATGCCTGAAATGTCTTTTTCATAATTCGAGATAAAACCTTAAAATGAAAGTATTTAAGGTAATAATTTAATGAGAGTATATTTCCATTAAAGCATTCAGTATATTAATCATAGAATGAAGAAAAGAAAATACACCTGCACTGAGACTAAAAATGGGACAAAAGGGGAAGAGGCTAATATATGTTAAAGAACTCACAGCATTATGTCAGATAATCCAGGTTACCTCCAATAGGCAAGGGTATATAGATGTTATGCTGGAGGAATTTTTATTACACAGCTGCAAATGGAGGTATTATACTTTGTAAGACTTAACAAAACACAAATAAACCTTGGCTGTAAATAAACTTCAAAGAAGCACTACTGTTAACCATTACAAATATAATTAACCATGTAGGAGGAAGAGAACTTTTATCATATTTAATGAAATCCCATCAGAAAGTCAATACTTGATGGGTTTTGTTATTAAAGGAGTAAATCTCAATTATGTAAGCTTACCTCTCTGTAACAGTCCATATCCTTTTCTAATCATAACAAATACTGGTAATGAAAAGTAAGGGAGTGGTCAGGCTGATGACATCAGACGTTACAAATTAATTTAATACTGGATATGTAGTTACCTTATTTTTGGACTACTGTGCTTGAAGAACTGTAAAAACTTGGGAATCATGATGTTGAGAGGGCGATCTAAAGCATCACTATCTAAAATCTCAGCAGAATCTTCACATATCTTCTGAAGGGCACCAAATGCTCCCTGAAAAAGACAGATTTAAATGCCTAGAATTCATTTAAAATGAAGCCACTTTAAAAGCAAACTGAGAAATATTGACTAATATATGGATTAATGTTCTCAGCCTACATATAAATGCTGTCTTCTAAAATACATAAATTCATTCACTTTCCCCCCCCTAGAGGTCAGTTCATTGTGTATAGTGTAGCCTGTGATAATGATGATACTAGAGAGAATCACTGCTATCCACTGTAGAGAAAGTATCTCCGCCCCAGAGAATGCTCTTGGTTGATGCCAATCCCAACAATAGGGATTAATTACTGTCTAGCTTGCTGTGTTGTATGGGTTCAAACACTGCCTTTGCATTCTCCTTGGTATCTTTCTTCTTTCTGATTCCTGGCCCATCTTTGTCTCCTCCCTTTGGGAACTAAAGGGTCTCACCTGTGAGTAAACTGTGGAATCCTAGAGGTTGGGGACTGGTTTCCATGGTGTTTGTTACTTGGTTTCCTGGTCAGAGAAATTTGTCCTAATCATTCCATTTTAAAACAGAAATTACTATACTATCAAGTTACCCAAAATCTCCAGTTTAAATATAATGACATGTCTTTTATTTTAACATTAAATGATTTAGAACTAAATTATATTTGGGTTGGCAAGAATTTTAATAAATATTATCTAATCCAAAAACCTTAACTTCCCCGAAATATTCTTGTCAGTGCTGTTCTCCTCGTTAAATACTAGTTTTTTGTTAAAAGTGAATATAAAACTCTACATTTATATATAAATGTATTTAACTATTCTAATATTTCTTTTTGAAGCATATTTATTAAGTCTTACCCATTAAGTAATTACATCTACCCCATTAAGTAATTACTTATATATAAACCAAAACCAGTCATTTGGTAACTAGCAGACAAAATCTGTTAAAAGGGCAAGCAATACAAATTGGCAACTATTTCCCTATAACCATTTAAAATATATATATATATATATTTTTTTTTTTTAAAAAAGATATTTAGGTTATATAAATGTTAGATAAAAAATAAAAGGGGTTTTTATATGCCCCACTCCCTACTCCTCCCACATTTCCCCACATTAACAACCTCCTTCTTTAGTGTGGTACATTCATTACAACTGATGAACACATTTTGGAGCATTGCTACTAAACAAGAATTATAGTTTACACTGTAGTTTACACTCTGTCCTGCACAATTTTGGAGGTCCCTATAACCATTTTTACATCCAAAATGTATGATTCTTCAGCTCTTACACACAATATATATATAAAACCTACTAGTTATTTCAACAACTTATTTTACTCTTTACAATCCCATCAGCTCAATTTGGTAATTATTCTCCATAATAGAGTTAGTTTCAAAAGCATCTAACAGTAAGGACCTTTAAGGCAAGATTACCCAATATCCTTTTAGAGTTTATGATACCTTAAAAAAGTAATTTGGGGATTTCTGAAGTTTAAATTGTAATTAAAATGTTGATTTAATGTAAGACTTTTATATAGCAGCCCCATAATTTTATCATTACTGCAATGTTTTTTTTTTGTTCTTGGAAAGTGCTTGCTTAAAATTTTGATCTCCTTTTATGTTATTACAATTACATCACAGCACCATTTAAATCTTAATCAAATGCTATATGACTGAATATTGAGTTTTCCCAACAATCTCTTAAATTTATTTTCAAGGCATCATTGGAAAATGTGTATAGGAGAATGCAAGATTTTTTTCTTTTAGAGAAGAATGGGTAGCTAAGAGTGGCTTAAAATACCCCTTTGCTAACTCTCTCCATCTTCCTTTCTTTTCTCCCCCAACCCCAAGCCAGGTTAGGTGACAAACTCCAGGTCATAAGACCATCTAACTCCTTTTTGTGTGTTTATTCCTTGTGCCTGCCCTTCTTCCAACTCACCTCCAAATCTAGATTTTTTTTTTTTTGGAGGGAGAAAGTAATCACAGACTTTTATAGACAAAATCACCTAAAATGGTTTCATCTTAAAACAGATCTCTACCCAAACTGGAAGCCTGCAATGAAAGAAATAATTAAAGTACTCAAACAGTGAGAAATTGTAGAAGAAATCCACAGACTCTCTCTCATCTCCTCAAATGGAACGGTTGCTACTGATATGATCAGTGGCAAATAGTAAAATGATCATAATTAATGTTATTAAACCTAGACAACTAAATATAGTGTAGGCATATCGTACAATAAGAGGCACAAACAATTTAGAGAAGCTAAAAAAAAAGTACTAGCATGCATACACACATACATACCCAAGAATAGTTTAAGGACACAAAAAGATAACAGATATTTCCTCACAGGAAATACAGTAAAGAGGTTTTATAATTTGACAGTCCCAACTATAGAAAATAATAAATTATTACAAATGTAAAACACAAAGGTAACTTTAGGCTTTTAAGTTTTGAGAAAATATTTCCCCCCAAAGGTTGCTAATGTACAATATAGTAAGAGAAACAGAAAAGAACAATTATATATAAAGCAAATAGCCTTACCTCACAAGTGTTGTAATCTTCAGAATCCAATAGGCTACAGAGTTTTGGCAAAAGGTCGGGCCAATTCTGTAATTCTCCTTTGGAGGCTATGGTTGTAATCAAAATACCTTTAAAGGAAACACACATCTTTAGGAAATCCAACAGCATTATGCTAGATACTGCCATCTGAGCAAGTATGTGCAACTACACAAACACATCCTTTCAACTGTCCCAAATCACCCAAGATTTCCAAATCACCGTAAATTACACTCGAAATGATCTCCATAATCACCATACCATATTTCTGAGAAAACCACAGCACGAACCAGATCTGTTTCTAATCATTTCCCCATACTTCAACCTCTTTAAATTCTTTTTACCAAGTATCTGTTCAGAAGGGTACAACTTGTTCCTCTCCAATACCAAGAATAGTTTCCCTAACTAAAATTACTCCAATTTTGTAAAAGTAACATAGAAAAGAAGAGAAGGAAACATACTAAAATGTGAGCAGCACTTACTACTGGGTGACAAATTTATGAGTTTGTTAGGTTCAAATAAAAGATACATTCAGAAGCTAAGAAGAGCTCCCCAGTTTAACCTGTGATCACAGCCATGGACTATGGTAGAGAGAGATAAAGTAGATGAACATCAATTGAGAACAATCCTATATGCTCACTCTGTTTGTAACATTCTCCTATCATGTAGACAGGCAACATACTCCTACACTACTTCACACATACTAGATATCATGGATGTACTGCCAGCAAGGTGATCTTGTAGGCTGAGTGGAACATGTTGTAGGCTGAGTGGAACATGTACAGCTTAGTTGTGACAGTTAAAGGATTATGCAAGTACACAAAAAATGTAATGCAAAAATGTTGTATCAGTATTTTTCTGCCTTATAGGTATGCACACAAAATGACCAACATATAGTAAGTACTCAATGATTATTACTTAACACCAAATTCCACTATGTGTATATATAAATTTTCCATCCTTATTTTTGAAAAGGTTGCAGCCAATAGTCAAGAGCTAAAAAATATAAAGAATAAATCTGTCGGTAAACATATACTCTCCACTAAAAAAAATTAAATTATATGGTAAGTCAATATATTGATAACATTTTAAAAACACAACTCTTATACAATAGTCTTCCCAAAAGGAGCAAGTCTAATAGTAGACCTGCTCCTTCTTGCCAATTATTCTTTCCTTAAGTTAAAGTATAAAAGAATTGAGGGAAAGAGATTGAGATCTGGATCTGCCAGAAAGAAACCAAACGTGTCTTAAGACTACAAACAAGCAATAATTAATAAAAATTAAACACAATCTACAACTTGATACTACAGTCTGTTGACATTCATTGCTTTTGCTAGAACATTATAAAGAATGTTGATGTTGGACAAATCCAAAATTTATCTGGTCCCACAATTTCATCCACTCCCCAAAAATCTTCCAATCCCTAACATAGTTGCGGTAAGTGATATGATAGATAATTCTCAGTTTATAACAAATATGGGAG
This sequence comes from Chaetophractus vellerosus, assembly GCA_004027955.1. Lineage (NCBI taxonomy): Eukaryota > Metazoa > Chordata > Mammalia > Cingulata > Chlamyphoridae > Chaetophractus > Chaetophractus vellerosus. The sequence goes on along the minus strand of PVKH010018338.1, from coordinate 2,752 downwards.
TGAAAACTGGTACATTTCGCAATATTCTATTAAAATTTAAAATGTTTAAATAACACACTTTGACCCAGTAATGTTACTTCTACAAATTAATCCTACAGAAATATTTCCACAAGGTATAAATAACACACACAAAAGAATGTTCACTATTTCCACAAATCTACTCTTTTAAAATGAGAAACAATTCTACAGAGTCAATGGCTTGCCATACAGTCCTTAAAATGTGGTCCATCCAATCCTTGACAACATCTCCAACATATATTAAGGTTAAAAATTAAAAAGGCAAAATGCATAAAAATACAGTATGACTGAACATGGCCAGAAAATTATAATTAGCTATGCATGTAAGAAAAAGATCTGTACTAACACTCAAACTGTTTGCCTTTCATGATACATTTCTGTAATGCTGGCTTTTTTAAAATCTAGTGAGTCCAATTTTAAAACCAGTAATTTATCCTTTACTGATTAATTAAAATATTTATTAAATACTTACTATGTTGCAAGCATTGTATTAGATGCTAAGAAATAAAAAACAAGTAACGCATGGTCCTTTCCCTTAAGGAGCTCAGTTAGGTCAGTGGTCCTCAACGGGAGTGATTTTGACCACCACAGGACATTTCGCACTATCCAGAGACATTTTTGGTTGTCACAACATGGACTGTGGCTGCCACTGGCAAGTAGTGGACAGAGGCCAGGGATGCTGATTAACATCCTACAATGCACAGAAGAGCTACCATGTCCAAAACGTCAATTGTGCTGAGGTTCTATAGGAATAGAGATCTACTGAAACTAGTAAGATAGTATATGCAGTATACTGACTGGATAGTATGCTGGACAGCTATCAAGAATTTTTTTACTAAAGTCAATGAGTGATAAACAATCAGTTTCCAATTTTTAGAGACACCTTTCAGAAACCTATAGTAATTATTCTGCTTTAAAAACATAATCCTAAAATTCTTTTTAAAATCTTTTTACTATATGAACTAAGATCAACCAACTTGAGAGGAAAAAAAAAAAAATCTTCCTTACAGATTCACTGGAAAGCACCAATGTTTCTAAATAAGCTCACTGGTTTTCCTAAAGCAAAAAATGTACCTTTATCAAAAATCAAGAGGATCATGATTCTTTACATGGGACAAATATATTCTCAAATACTTGTAGTATCTTAATGCTATGATCCCAAAATAATGCCTTCCCTCTAGGACTGCCTTCTGTATGGCAGTCCTACTTTGCGCCATCTATACTAGTCTGCATAAAAACAAACCCAAGCAAAAATTGAGAGGGGACAAACAAGTGTTTTATTTTTCATGCCGACAGCTTTTCTATTTATATTACAGGTTTCTTTAAATGGAAAGTTTCAAACATATATAAAAGAGAAATGTAATGAAATAAATGTATCCATTATTTAGCCTCTAAAATACTCATCAAAACATGGCCAACCTTGCTTCATCTATACTTCTACCACCCATGTCATAAGTCAAAACCCCAACTGTTTTTGGACCAAATCACATCATTATTTGAAATACACTGCAGGTATTTTTGAAGTTCCTTCAATTATTTTTTTAGTTAAGCAAAATAAAACAAATAAAAATTCCATTTGATTGGTTTCTATACTCAAAACTGCAGTAACCTCTCACAATCAGAATACATAATATAAACTAGAACCCAAACCAAGGACCTTTCTATATTTTATTAACAGACACCAAGAAATAAAAAAATATATATATCACTATGTATCTCATTTCCACGCATCTCTATTTTAAAATAAGATGTTAAGTCAGAAGGGCTTAAATAATTCCCAAGATAAAAGGTCCTTGCAAATACGTTCAAAAACCTTTATGGAACGTAAAAGGAATCTAGCACTCACTGGGAGATAAAATCAGTTCTTCTCTCCCAATACCTTTCAATTTCTAACCTTTCAAATTTAAGACAAAGTAGTGTGGTTTGGATCAAATGGTACTTAAAAATCTAGGAAGTCCCTTTTCTCTAACTACAAATGCCCCCTACCCATTTCATTTAAAATCACTGTTAATAATGGCAATGTTTAATATAAGAATGTTTGGAGGGAAGTCACCGAGTCTGTTTTCTAAGTGAGAGAGAATTAGGTACCTCCTTGGTCAATAAGTCAAACACACAATGAGACAAAAACTACAAAACTAAAGAACTCTTAATGAAAGAAAGGGTGTGACTCACTATAGAGGTTATAAATTGATTTCCACTTACCCAACCTGCCAGATTAACAGAAGCTTTCCAGGTTCCTTGTAAAATGTAGCTGCATTAAGTCCATGGCATACTGAATGTTGCCCACTAATAAGTTACTCTATAGTTCACCTGCCAATTTTTGCTTCCTGCAGTTGATTTCTGTTGTTTACCAAAATCAGCTGTGTTTACTCCCAAATCTATCTATATCAGTTGTTATAGTTACATATTTTACAATACTACATAAAATGATAAAAAGAAAAAGTTATGCTTTCAATGAAAACGAACAAGTTGAGTGCTCTGAAAAGACTAAAAAATTGCTGTTGATTAAAGTATACAAGGGGGCTGGCTGTAGCCCAATTGGTAGGGTGCCGGTTTACCACATAGGAGGCCCCGGGTTCAGTTCCTGGGGCCTCCTCAAGCGGGCAGACCTCCTTGAGAAGGCAAGCCGCCATGCGGTGAGCTGAATCAGCGGGTCGCTGCAGTTGGGGGGAGACAAGCAGACACAGAAGAATGCAAAAATGAACACAGCAAGAACAAGCAGAAAGGTGGGGGG
>PVKH010018337.1:0-15152 GCA_004027955.1 Chaetophractus vellerosus | reverse complement strand
TGGTGGTTCTGTGGTGCATAAATATGTAAAAATTATTGAATTTTATACATAAGATTTGTTCCTTTTACTGCGTGTAACATACCTCAAGAAAAAGAAGGGACATCATCTTGATTTCTCTGTTCCTTATCACAAATTGCACTTATGTCTTCTTTTTTTAAATATAAAAACGTTTATTTTTATATGAATGTTAAAAGTTACTCAGCTAGATAGAGACTTCCAGGAAGAAGGTGTTGGAGAAGGTAGGCTGGGATCAATTCTCTCACAAAAACAATGGAGGAAGGGCAGAAGGCTGACCAAGGGAGATGCTTTGGGGATCTGTAGACCAGGAGAGTGTTGCACATCCTTCAGGAGGGTGAGGGGCAGAGCGTTGAAGAAGCTGAAAGGAAAATTGTGAGGTACTAACTGCTGCAGCTGTGAATGGTACCCATCCCTCACCCTCAGGGCAAAAAGCCTGGATAAAACCCATGGCTCACTGCAGCCAACTGAGAGGGGGAACCGATGTCTTCCTCCTTGGGAGGGTAGAGAGTGGTTTCTTTTCAGTGAGTTTGGCTAGCAGAGCCTGCTTTGAATCATGGCTATGGCCAGACCAGAATCATTGGCAAGTGAAGATTAAAAGAGACACTTCTGTGGAAAGCTTCGCCAACAAGTGCCATCAGTTGGCTGGCAGGGAAATTACAAGGGGAAAAATGCTTTTTGGAGTCTCTCATCCCAGGCACCTTGGATTGGATATACACACCATTAGTGAGTTCCTGGCCCTATTTGGAAACTTAAGCTGGGTAAGTTTAAAGACTTAGAATAAGTTGAACCAAAAATCAAAGAAATGCTGTGAAACAAAACCACTAAGGAAGAGAGAGAAATTGATGTCAGAGTAAATTCACCAACATATTCAGATGCCTAAACATCAGCAAAAAATTTCAAGAACATACAAGAAATAGATGAGATGGCCCAGCCAAAGGAACAAACCAAAAATCCTGACTAGACACAGGATTTAAGACAAGTAATCAATGATAGTCACACAAATCTCCTACATCAATTCAAGGAGATGAAGGAAAATATGACTAAAGAGATAAGGTATATGACAAAGACAAGGGGTGAGCATAAAGAACAATTTCAAAGCCTGCAAAGAGAAGTAACAGACTTTATGGAATGAAAGACACAATGGATAAGATTAAAAATATATTAGAGGCATATTACAGCAGATTTGAATTGATGGAAGATGGAACTAGTGACTTGGAGGACCAAGCATCTGAACTTGAAAAGACAATAAACAGAAAAATAAAAGAATGGAAAGAATGGAACAGGGTCTCAGAAATGGAATGATAACATGAAAGGCACAAACATAAATGCTATAGGTGTACCAGACAGAAAGGAGAATGGAAAAGGGGCAGAAAGAATATTTGAGCAAATAATGACCGAAAATTAAATACTGTTGTGTAAAGAGATTGTACAACTCAATGATAAAAAGATCAGCAACCCAATTGAAAACTGGGCAAAAGACTTGAACAGACATTTCTCCAAAGAGAAAATACAAATGGCCAAAGAGCACATGAAAGACGGTTCAACATCACGTGCTATTAGGGAAATACAGGTCAAAACTGCACTGAGATACGATTTCACACCTTATAGAATGACTGTCATCAAAAAACAGAAAACTACAAATGCTGAAAAGGATGTGGAGAAATGGGAACACTCTTTCATTGTTGGTGGTAATGTAGAATGGTGCAGCCTCTGTGGAAGACAGTTTGGCAGTACCTCAAGAAGCTGAATATAGAACTGGCCTATGATTCAGCAATACAGTTACTAAAATGTACTCAGAAGAACTGAAAGCAAGGATGTGAACTGACATTTGAACACCCATGTTCATAGCAGCATTATGCACAATTGCTAAAATATGGAAAAAGCCCAAGTGCCATCAACCGGTGAATGGATAAACAAAATAAATACATGCAATGGAATACTATTCTGCTGTAAGAAGAAAGGAAATCGGGATCCATATGACCATATGGATGAATCTTGAGGATATTATGTTGAATGAAATAAGCCAGACACAAAAGGACAAATATCATATATTCTCACTAATATGGGATAAATATACTGTGTAAGCTCACAGAGGTAAACTTAGAGTATAGGTTACTTAGAGATAGAATGTGGAGTGAGAATGGGAGCTGATGCTTAATGTATGTAGACTTTTTAATAAAGTTTATTATGAAAGTGTGGCAATGAAAAGAGTTGATAATAACACATTATGGTGAGTATAACTAACACTGCTGATCTATAAATGTGATTGTGGTAAAAAGGGGTGGTCTGTGGACATAAATGGCAGTTGAAATGAAGCTAGAGAATAATCTAGAGAATGATTTTGGTGGTGGAGGAAGATTGTGGTTAATAGTATTAATATGAGAATATTCTTCCTTTCCAATGTGTTAAGGATATGGTAACACATGTGAAAATTGGAGCTAATGTAACTTATGGACAATAGTTAACAGTAATAATGTAATATTTTTGCAGCAATGGCAAAGAAGATATTATACCCATTCTAAGGGCTAACCATAGGGAGGTATAAGGGGGTATGGGGTTTTTCCTTTTGGAGTAAAGAAAACATTCCAAAATTGACTGAGGTGATGACAGTATAACTCTTTGATGAAAATGAGAGCCACTGAGTGTACACTTTGAATAGATTGTACAGAGCATGGGATTGTATAACACAGGGAATCTTATGGAAGATGGACTGTGGTTAACAGAACAAATATGAGAACATTCTCACATGAACTATAACAAATATATAATACTAATACAGGGGGAAAATACACCAAATTTAAGATATGGGTTGTAATTAGTAGTAATACTTTGATAATGCTCTTTTATAGTTTGTAATAATTGTTTCACAGCAATGCAAGGTGTTGTTGGTAGGGTAATGTATGGGAGCTCTATATGATGATATTCATGTTTCTTTTGTAAGTTTACAACTTTTACTATATCTATTGCTTATGCATGTTCAGGTATGAATGATATACTTCAATAAAATTTTTTTATAAAGATAGAATGTTAAAAACAAGTTACTCAGCTTACAGAAGATACTAACTATAGTAACAGTCAATCTGCTTTAGTCAGCACTTATACTCTCCCCTTATTTTTGTTCATTCCTCAGTCTTGAGGGATTTGTGATGATGTACACTTTGACTGCTTCAGGCTGAGAAAGAATGTAGATATTATGGAGCAGAAGAATGGAATTTTTGCTTGCAGTTGTAGATGCTCGTTGCTTTTGGGATGAGCTAGTTCATCATCATCATTTTGTTAAATGTCCAGGGCAGGCTAAAAAAGTGGAGAGTAGAAGTTGGCTGTATATCTGCTGAGTTTCAGGGCTCAGTTGTCATAGGAACAATTTGAAGGCTTTAAGTCTCTGAGAAATATACTTAAGTAAATTGAAAATTATAGGTTCAAATAAAAGAAGTAGAAGAATCATGATTAAGGGATTTATACATGAGTATAACTATATTATATCGGGGAAATATACTTTCATATATTCTCAGATAGAGCGCACCAAGGGGGTGTTGATTTCATGATGCCATTTGTCTAGCCTATGGTGTCTGGATGTCTATAGAGCACTTTTATTTGAGGCTTTGTTTAGTGTGGCATTTTGTGAAGTCTGGCTGAGACATGCATAACCATAACCTCCAGAATGACCTCCCAACTCACTTAGAAATCTCTTTGCCATAAAAACTCTAATTTATTTAATATTTCCCCCTTTTGATCAAGTTCTGTGTTAATTGCTGACTAACGGTTGGTAATAATCCCTTGGTGCCAGGGAGGCTCATGTGTGGGAGTCATGTCCCATACCAGGCCTGGGATGGGGTGGGGGGAGGAGTTATTCACTCATATCCTCTTAACCAAAGAAATAATTACTATAAGAATATGTATTCTAAAATACTACTGATACTTAAGCTCTTAAAAAATTAAACATCTTTGTACATCTTTCACTGAATTTAGAAGGTATTTTAAAGGTTCTCAAAATAGTAAATGTGCTGTTAAGAAGAGATGGCTAAAGAAAGATACACTAATCCAAGAGAATTAAGTTGTTTTTCTTACAATATTTCTTAGTGTGATATTTCCAGAGGTCTAATTTCTTGTTAGTTCTTTGCTTTAAGGTTAATATTGACTTTATTTCCAATATTCAAATATATAATTTTGATTACAAGAATATTTTTGACATACATAATATATTTTAAAACTCTGTAAGATAGTTAGTATAACTTGTTGTAGGCATATGATAGTAGTGAAATGAAGAATAAACCGGGAAAGTATCCATAGTTAAATTTTAAATAGTAAGCAACCAGCACAGGCAAAAACCCAACACTTTTTCTTTATTTCAGTAATACTTTGTTCAGCACCAATACTTTGTGCGTTTTCTTCTTTTATTTAAGGTCAGAGAGTTCACATTCATTGTTACTTTTATTTTTTAACATTTGACTTCTATTTTTTTCCACTCTCTCTCTTCCCTCTTTTGCTGCATTTGGCCAGCTTTTCTATTGAAAAGTTTGAATAGATCTGTAGAGGATAGCGGGAGAATCAGCTGCAGTCTCATCACTTGTCAGATATCTCCCAGGGTGCCTCAGCTACATAACCAACTGATTGATTGATTTCTTTTCTCCTGGAAGTCTGTGACATTATTGCGCCATTTAAGCTTGAAATGAAAAGCCTTTGCATTAAAGGTGCACGGGTGTTACAGTAGTATCCATGACTAAATCACTTTGCAATTTGAAATATCACTCAATGAATAGCACCCCAAAGAAAAATGTTGGACAACAAGCTCATGTGTAGCATATTTTATATAACATGGTGTACTAATTCTGTCAATATGCCAATAACCAAGTTATTTTTTTCTTTCTCTTCCTTAGTCTTTCTATTTATTTTTTATGCCTTTGGCTTATATAGTATCCATAAAAGAAAAGAGAATAGGATTATTTTTCCGTTGAGCATGAATGTTATATTTGAAAATGATTTATCTCAAGCATATTTTAAATAGAATAGATCAAGTAAATTGTCCTTATTTATTATGATTTTAATGTTTTCTGGGTTTTGTTTGGTTTCTAAGTTTAAAAACCTAAAGTTCAAGAGCAAACAAATAAATAAATCTAACCATATTTTAGGCTGGTGGCATAAACACACAGAGAAATTAATTTCTCAAGTGATTTCACAATACATTTTCTTGGCAATTCCCTGTGGGTTTCTAAGTACAAAAAACGACAACGGAATATTAAACTTTACAGGGTATTCATTGACTTATTATTTTGAAATTGCTATTATAGTAACATAAAAATAAGAAATCATATTAATGTTGAAACCTAGATATTCTATGTAAAAGAGATACTAGTATACAATCAAAGAAGCTAAAATATAAAGCTATAATCATAAACTTGAGAATCAGTGAACTCAAAGATAAGACAATTGAAATGATTCAGACTGAACTGCAGAAAGAAAACAGTGAAAAAAGTGAACAGAGTCTAAGAGACCTGTGGGACATCATCAAGTGTACCAATACACACATTATGTAAATCCCAGAAGGAGAAGAAAGAAAGGGAAATGTTCAACGAAATAATGGCAGAAGACTTCCCAAATTTAATGAAAGATGTGAAAATACTCATTCAAGAAGCCCAGTGATTCCCCAGGATAGACCGTATGTTAGGATGCAAAACGAATCTCAATAAATTTTAAAAATATTGAAATCAAACAATGAACCTCCCCTAATGACAATGGAATGAAGTTAGAAATAAATAACGGAGAGAATGGAAAATTTACAAGTATGTGGAAAGTAAACCATACATTCTACAACAACCAGAGAAATCACAAGCGAAATTAGGAAATATCTTGAGGCCAATGAAAACAAAAACACAACATACTAAAATTTGTGGGATGCAGCAAAGGCAGTGCTGAGCAGGAAATGCTTACATTGAAAAAGAAGAAAGATCTAAAATCAGAGAGCTAACTTCAGAACCGGAGGATCTAGAAAATTAAGAGGAAACTAAACCCAAAACGAGCATAAGGAAGAAAAAGCAAAGATTAAAGTAGGGATACATGAAATGGAGGATATATATATTTTTAAATAGAATCAAGGAACCAAAGTTGGTTCTTTAAAAATCAATAAAATCAACAAACCTTAAGCTAGACTGACAAGAAAAAACTGATAGTATGCAAATAATTAAAATGAGAAATGGCAAGGGGGACATTGCTACTGATCCCACTTAAGTAAATAGTATTATAAGAAGATACAATGAACAACTGTATGCCAACAAATTAGATAATGTAGATGAAATGGCCCAGTTCCTAGAAACATTCAAACTACCTATGCTGACTCAAGAAGATGCAGAAAATCTAATTATAAACCTCCCAACAAAGAAAATCCCAAGGCCATATGGTTTTACTGGTGGATTTTATCAAATATTCCATGAAGACTCACACAAATCCTGCTCAAGCTCTTTCAGTAAATGAAGAGGGAACACTCACTAGCTCATTCTTAGAGGCTAACATCACCCTAGTAAAATCCAGTTAAAGATAGCAGAAGAAAATAAAATTACAGACCAATATCCATAATGAATATAAATGCAAAAATCCTCAATGAAATATTAGCAAACTGAGTCCTACAGTACATTAAAAGTATTATATACTATAATCAAGGGAATATTTTATGTCTTAAATATATTCACAGAGAGAATTGATAAAGTAGGGACACAGGAAGTCTGGCCATTAAATCCTATATAATATGGAAGGAAATATACCAAGTGATTGACTTTCTTTGGGGAGAAAAGAAGAGAACTCTTAGAGTGTTACAATAGGAGACTTATGAGGAGATGAGTCCAGATTTATGCAGATTTCTAGATTTTGTGAAAAGTGTTAAATGCATTATGTTTTCTCAAATAATAATTTTCAGATGGTTTTAAATCAATATTAGCTGATAATATTGAAATAAATATGCCTAAGTACAATTTCTGAATTGTTTTTATATAAATTTAAATCCCTGTTATTCACATAATTTCAAATCCTTCCTTCTTTTCCCTATGTCTCCTTTGGTGCCTTCTTACTGACTCTGAACTCGGCCATAGGGCTTGCTTTGTCCAATGGGACATTGGCAACCATGAAGCAAACTTTGGCTTGAGAAGTGCTTGGGCAAAGGGGCTGGCCCTTCCTGTTGTTCTCAGGACCCTGCCCCAGTCACCTTGTAAAGTAGGCCAGGCTATCCTGCTGAGTAAGGAAAGGCTCCTGGCCTGGTCACCTCCATCACCCCAGCAGACAGCTGGCCGATCTCCAGAAGCAGAGCCACCTGCCAAAAATCTGCTCAGCTTATCTTAGTCCAAACTGCTCCCCCACGGAACCGTGAGCAAAAGACATTGCCGTTTCCAGGTGCTAACTTTGGACTGGTTAGATACTCAAAAAAATGTTAACTGATACCTTCATGGTAGTTTTGTTTTTCTTTTTGGTACTGTAAAAGTGATATGAAACTGGCAAAAGTACAGAGGAAGAACCTAGTTTCATAAACAGAATTTCTCCACGAAAGATTTTAGGTCCCCACGACATAAACACTGATTTTTCAAGAGGAGATAGCAGTGACTGTTTAACAAAGACTAACTGAATAGTTGGCATATTAGGATGAAATCCAAATGTGTTGTAAGCTCTTAAACCTCTGGACTGTCACTCCTTTTGATTCTCATCCCTCCACTCTCCATCCCATTGTCCTCTTTAGAATGCTGGCTGCTGGCCTACACACACTAAGCTTTAGCCACAGGCACATTTGATTGTTTCCAGAACTTGTCATCCCCTTTATAAAACTATGTTAGATGAAGCTGTTGGAAGTGTAGCTTAGTTTAAAAATGACCTCCAATCACCTTGCACAAATGCCTGGGAAACTTTTACTTTTGTTGTTTTTGTTTTGTTTATAACAAAGCTAGGCAAACTCTAACTCACCAACAAAACCAAATAAAAGCACCAGGTGACATTATTTCACACTGGTTATTTATGAACCATGTAAAGATAAGATAGTTCTAATTCTACATATAATCTTCCACAGTGTAGGGGAGAAAAATTGGAATACTTCCAAATTCTTTGTATGAAACTAGCAAAAAGCAGAAAAGATTGCCCAAAAAGAACAATTTCACTTATGAATATTAGTTAAAAAAAATCAATAATGTAGGAACCATGTTTTTTTCTTTGTAGCTCATAATTACTGCATTTGTCATGATTAATTTATGCTTTCAGAGGTCTTTTATTTATTTTGTTGTTTTTCCAACTTTTTAAGGTGCCTGTTTATACTATTTAAAATCTTTATTGATATAAATATTTAATGCCCAAATTTTCCCCTGATAAATGTTTTATCTGTATCCTGCAAATTCAGATAAGTTATGACTTCAATATTATAATTTTCTATAAAATCTACTAGTTATTGTGTATTTCCTTTTTGGTCAAATTTGACAATACAATCTGTTTCCACGACTGTAAGCAAACAGTCACACTCTGATATTGCTAATTGGAATGCATAATGTTAAATCCCCTTTGGAAGGGAATTTTCCAATATCTAGAAAAATTACAAATATCCTTTAAGAGGGTCTCTTTCAATCAACTATGAGACCTGTATGCAATGGAGTAGGCTCCGATGATGCAGAGATGAGGATGCCCTTTTGACATAGCCCTGCATTGATCGCCAGGGTATATTGCACAGTGAAAAACAACACCCCCAACAAACAGAAACAAAACCAAGATGTAGAACAGGAAGGGGTAACATTCTGCATCTTTGGAGGAAAGCAGGGGATCATGAAATAATGTACATATTTACTTGTACAAAAGCATTGGATATAGGACAAATAAAAAAATGATCTGTAGATGAGGTAGGAACTGTGGTGCAGAGGATAGGAATGAAATGTAGATAAAAAATTTGCCTTATATTATAGGGCGAACTTTAAATCCATGTAAGTATCTATATAACAAAATGTTAAGTTCATGAGAAAAAGAATGCAATCCATAAAAAAGAAAAAACGATGAAAAGCATGAAACTAATTATCAATGTGGTGACAAAGTAATAATTTTAGGTAACTGTAAAAATATCTGTGAGATTTTTACAGGATATAACAAATATCAAACATATGAATGATAAGCGAGCCAAATGAAAGGTCACATCCAGAATCAACACCACCTAAATCAAGAAATAGAGCATATTTAGTACTTAGATGCACTCCTCCTGGGGAGGTCAATTAGGACCCCTTCCTTTTACCCCTCACATCCATCATCGTACATTAGGTTAGTTTTGCTTTTATTAATATCTATATACAACATTTGCTATTTTGTATTTGGTTACTTTCTTTCAACATAAAATTTGAGAAATTCATTTATGCTGGTGGGTATGGCTGTACTTCATTCATTTTCATTGCTGTGTATCAATCCCTTGTGTGACTGTAAAATCTTACCTCTCCATCCTGGCACTGGTGGACATTTGGATTGTTCTACAAGTGAAGAATGCTGCCATGAGCATCCAGATACAGGCCATCTCCTGCACTGCATGGCTGTTGGGTGAATTCCTGGGACTCAATTCTGAATCAGAGATTATCTGCTGTTTTCAGATAATTTAAAACCACTTTCCAGCGATGTTTTACCAATATCCACTTCCACCAGGAGAGTGTGAAAGTTCCTGTGGCGCCTCTTCACCAACGCTTTTTAATTTTAGCCCATCTGGCTGCACCTCACTGTGATTTCAATTTGCATTAAACTGATGACTAATGGATTTTGACACCTTTTCACAGGCTTATTGACCACATGTATCTCCTTACTTATGAAGTGCTCTTCAGCCCTTTTGACTTAATTCTGCTTTTGTCTGTATTATTATAGTTATTGATTTGTTGGAATTATATGTATAAACTGAATACACCCTTTGTTAGGTACATGGGATGAAGAATATCTTCTATTCTGACCTTTGCAATTTCATTCCCTTGATCAGATCTTTTGATGAAGAGAGGATCTAAATTACACTGGATTAAAATATACATAGTATGTTTGCCATATGTAAAATCTATTCATGATGAGTTAATAAATACAGATTGCGCATTGGATCAAGCTAATAGTATCTAATAGTCTTGTTCATTATAATTTTTTCTCTTCCTTTTAATCTTACCATTCATTGTATGATTGTAATTGCCTATATGTTCTGCTTCTCCTTTAAAAACATAACTTTTACCTATAATTATTTAATATACCATTTGTGTATTTTATGTAAATCATGAGAAAAACAGCTAAATTCTTTTTTTGGAGGTACTGGGGATTGAACCCAGAACCTTGTGCTTGGGAAGCAGGTGCTCAACCACTGAACTACATCTGTTCCCCAATGACAGCTGTTTTTTTTGTTTAGTTTTTTTGGTTTCTGTTTTTAGGAGGTACCAGGGATCGAACCTGTGACCTTGTTTATGGGAAGCAGGCTACATCCACTTGAGCTGCATCTACTCCCCTAAATTCTTTTATATTTTCAAATTTATGAATATTTTTGTGAATACCATATATTGAACACATAAGATTTTGGTAAATTGACCAGGTATAGCATGATGCTAGTTCATGGCACCTTCTCATATTTTTCTTAACTATGTGTTTCCTTAACTATGTTGCCATAAACATGATGTTTATATATTATTTAAATTAGGACTATGAAATCATGACTCTCCTGACGTTCTAATACATGGATTAGGAATATGTAAAGACATGTAATAATAGCTATTTAGCTTCAAATGGCAAAGATTCTAAAATTAGTGACATTTCAGGAATATTCTCTTTCTGAACATTTACCTCTCTTAAAATTAAGAAGAAAAGTGTTTCAGTATTTCAGTAATAAGAAGTTACAAAGATAACATTCTGTTATAATATTTTCTGCAATTTTGTCAACATATTTAAATTTTGTTCACTAATGAGCATTTAACAATGAGGATGAAAAAGTAATTCAAGACCATCAAATTATCATACCTTCCTCCAACAACTATTATGTTACAGTCACTCTTTATATGCAAAATCAATTGAGTTAAATTAACTTTTTAGAAAAGCTTATTTATTTCTCCCACCCCCTCATTGTTTGCACTTGCTGTGTCTGTTCATTGTGTGATCATCTTCCTTTTTTTTTGTTTTTTTTTTTAGGAGGCACCGAGAGCCAAACCCAGGACCTCCCATGTGGGAGGGAGGCACCTAATCACTTGAGCCATCTCTGCTCCCTGTGTCTCATTATATTTTCCTCCTTGTGTCTCTGGTCACATCATCTTGTTGCATCAGCTTGCTGTGCCAGCCTGTCGCATCAGCTCGCTGTCTTGCTCATATTCTGTAAGAGGCACCAGGAACTGAACCCAGGACCTCCCATGTGGTAAGTGGGAGCTCAATCGCTTGAGCCACATCTGCTTCCCTAAGTTAACTTTAAAAAAATTTTTTTTAAATTAGGTACTGGGGCCAGGGAATGAACCCCAGACCTCATATGTGGGAAGCCGGTGCTCAACCACTGAGTCATATTTTCATAATTTTAATTTGTATATGGCATTTTTATGCTTTTAAAAATGAAACTAAATTTGTATAATATAGTATACCTATCCTATACAATGATATAAATATTCAACAGTGAGTTATCAGGAAATGAAATGGTAAAACTTGAAAGATATATGATCGTAATCCATTTCCATTCATCTCTGATCAAAATTTTATAATTCTTGAAATATAAGGAGGTCTCAGAAAATATATATTATTGAGTGCCTACACTTCATTCCACTCTCTGGTTATTTGGCAATTCTTCCAAAATGAAGACATATTTTTATGGATCCCCTTACTCTCTTAAATGGATTTGCTTGGACTTATTCCAAGAGCATTCTATCAATATGAGCTCCTCCCATAGCAATGCAATGGCATACACCTGTATCAGTATTTCAGATTTTAAATAGCAATTGAGATATTCATACCATCACAAGTTACTACATTTCCCAATTCTTTGATACCACCACACTCTGTCTGAAAATCTACACACATCTAAAGTAATTTCATAAGCATTAGTTAATTTCTTTAAGAGTTTGCCATACATTATCAGAGCTTCCTGATTCATATTTTTAGATTATCATTTTACCATTTTTCTTCAATGGCTATGGTTACAAAATTTCTTGCATTGCAAGTATTTGCTCCCTCTTTCTTAACTATAATAGCAATGAACTTTAAAAAATCATTTAATAATTTCCTGATATGCTGATGATTTTTGTCATTTTTACAGGATTATATATTAGGATTCATTGTTCATTATTTTACCAGTTTCTTTAATGCCCTTAGTTAATAACTTATAATTTCTTCTTTTACCAAATATTTTGAAAATAATGGTGTTAAAATGAAATTAGAAAAAATATATGGTACCGTTAACTTAAAAAGGATAAACGAGTAAATATTCTTTAAAAACATTCTTCTATACTGTATTCTCTTTACTCCAAGGTTTTCCATTCTATTACATTTAGGAAAATTAGACTTTTAGTCTCCACTTAATATGTTGGGGTGTTTCAATTTGGAGATTAGGGGAAAGGAGTTATTAAATAGTGATGCTCAAATTTATATCTAGTACATTCTAATAAACTTTGAGTTTGCTACTTAAATAGGCTGACATGTGGCAAATGAAATTTAATGTTGACAAATGTAGACTAATGCAAATTAGCCTCAGATATAATAAGCAATAGATATAAAATTATAGGTAATTGAAATGATGCATGAAAACCTTGAAAAAGTCCTTCAAGTGTTTACAAACTTTGAGAATTCTACTCAACTGTAATCAAACTCTGCTTTGCTTAAAATGTCAGAAACTAAATGCAAAAGGCGAAATACCTCTGGCTATACATTAAGTAATGTTAAATTGGAGAACAGCTTCCAGATTGGGAAAAATTATATTCTTTTCCTGATGGAGCCATACATCTTCTAGAGAGCAAGGTAACTTTATCTCACTGTAATGCATTCTAAAATATTTGAGCCCAGAGTAAAGGCATTTCTCTTTCTATTAGCTAGACATCTGGAGTGCAATTGTAGGAGGAGAAGACTTGAAAATATTGCAAGGATGTCCTGGCACATAACTCCATAACCAGGTAACACCAATTTGTTAAACTCCCAGACCCCGTGTAGGCTGTTTATGACATTTTGCTTTTTTAGCCAGGTCAGAAGCTGTTTTCAGTTCACTGGGTTTGTGCTGGGCATGAACATTAGATTAGAATCTGCTCTTTCTCCTTTTTGGCTAGAAAATTCTTGAAGGAGCAATCAAAAGAATGAAGCAGCTATTGGAAAGTCAAGTACTTTTCATTTTTGCCACATTCCTTAATCCTCAAAACCACACAAAAGAAATTATTTTCTTTCTTTCAGATGTGGCTACTATTTACGTTAAAAAAATGGTTAAAAAAACTGTTCACGGAATTTATGTATCATGGTACAAATCAACAGATGAGTTTTTTATTCTAAGATTAAACATTAAAGTGTGCACATTTATTTTTTATGGATAAGTGCATATTATAGATGTCTGTGACCATATACTAATTGCATTTAATTGTTTTTAGGCACATGCAATTGAAAACGTGTGCATATTCTCACCTGCGTGCCCTTCTCCACCACACTATTGTATGGCTGTATAAAAGAAGGGTTATATAACAGAGACTAACATTCTGCTGGTTTCTGGAGTTATAAGAAATTTATAAGAGTAGAAGAAATACAGCTTAAAATACAAAACTTTAAATGACTTTCAAAATGAATTTAGATGGAGGATTATTTAATAACTCTTCAATTTCTATCAAACTCCCACTCTTGGCGAAGGTAAATTCCCAGTGGTCGAGGATGTGCACACACATATCTTATTTATAGCACCTAGGGGATAACAGGTGCCTTGGGATACTTAGAAACTGTTTTTGGTAATGGTGGCTTGTTCTCATAAAATTTGAGCCTGTTGACATGAACAGAAAAAGAAGCATGTTAATCTAATACTTCAGGATTTTATATTTTACAATGTCCACGTGCTGAAATCTTATTTAATCTTCAAAAGAACATATAGTAGCTAAATTAGATATTAGTGTTCTGTTTTATAGAACGTTACATATGAGGATGGAGAATCCTTAATTTCCATCTAAATACAATTACAATGTTATAATTTAGCATTTGACTTTGTCCAGGGAATTAAGACAGGAAGATCTGATTAAAATAATTTGTGAGTCATGCACACATAAATATGCACTAAGGGTAGAAGCTATGATAAATAATAATAAGAAATGAAAACAAGTATCAGGATACATTTGGGTATCTTTATAATCATGGCTATACTTAAGTTCCTTTATTACTTTTATATTAAAATTGATTTCAGCTCTGTTTTATAAACATTATTCCAGATGTAGATGCTGATGATTATATTTATTAAATATACCTGTGGAAACCAACTCCACATTGTACCTAGAAAGCTTAGTTCAATGAATGTGTTTTTTCCCTTTGTAAAACATTCTTTTACTTGAATTTTATGTCCATTTACAGTAGAATAATGTTCTTCCCAACAGAGTTGAACAGAGGAGTACTAATCTTTATTCATAAGGCCAATAAATTTGTTCAAAGAACACATCTGCTAAAGGCTAAAATGATTGTGAGCAAGATGAATGGTGACTTTGTTTAGCTTTCTCATGACAGTTATTATGAAAGGTTTAGGTCATTTATTTATTTTTGGCTTGCTGATAAAGCTTGTGGCATGGCAGGTGAAACACCAGAGAAAATACATTAAAAGTTGGCTTTATAATTACATCCCCATGAGGAAAAAAATGCATGGATATATAATTTCAGTTCTGCTTGGGAAACATTTTAAATTTTATCTAAATCTATGTGTGATACTATGATTTCTTTTGGGAAAATAAACCAACCATTCATGGTTTATATTGCTTTACTTTATTAGTAATATTTATAATAATTTTATTACCTTGGTTTTATGATGCATTATTCTGAAAAATCATTATTTAGTATATTCAGCAACAATAGCTTCTAACAAGTCATTGGAGACCTG
The DNA here is from genome assembly GCA_004027955.1 of Chaetophractus vellerosus. Taxonomy (NCBI): domain Eukaryota; kingdom Metazoa; phylum Chordata; class Mammalia; order Cingulata; family Chlamyphoridae; genus Chaetophractus; species Chaetophractus vellerosus. The sequence goes on along the minus strand of PVKH010018337.1, from coordinate 106 downwards.
AAAAGTTATGCAGCATTAAAATAAAAGAATATTCAAAAGTAGATATTCTGAATACTATGATAAATTACATAAATAAAACTATTGTTGTCCTCAGAGAAAAGGGGTT
>PVKH010018336.1:0-15145 GCA_004027955.1 Chaetophractus vellerosus | reverse complement strand
GCCCGCCTGCTCGTGGGGGCTCGCACTTGCTCGCGGGGGCTTGCCTTTGCTCACAGCAGCGTGCCCCACCTGTGTTGGCTTGCCCTCTCGAGGCGGTCTGCCAGCTCGAGGAGGCACAGAGACCGAACCCGGGGCCTCCCACGTGGTAAACCGGCGCCCCACCAACTGGGCTATACAGCCGGCCCCCACATCTTTTAAATATAAGAAACTCAGAACACTTCTGGGGATGAACACTGGTCTTATACACACACCTCTTTCTCATGTGATCAGCAATATTAAAAAGTGTGGCCATTTCATCAGGTATGTGGTAAACTAATTTCTCTTAAAGGAGCTTCTAGAATTCAACTTGTCCTTTAGAACATAAATATATAAAAGTTCAAAATGTATCCCAGACATAAAGATAAAAAGGAGGAAATAGCATGCTGCCAAATCTTTGTGTGGCAGGGCTCTGATTCATCTCTGCCGCTGTCTGCAGGGTAATTATGTGCAGGAACCTGACAGGAGGGACTTTCTGGGGTGGAATGTTAATGACGCTAAGCCTTAGTCATGAATTTCACCACAGCTCAGAAGCATCTGCCTTGTGGAGGAAGCAACTTACAGCAGCCTCTCCTCCCCTCTGGCTCCCTGTAGAGCCCGAGCCCAGCAGAACGGGCAGGGGCAGGAATGCCAAGGGGAGAGAAGAGGCCCATGCGCACACGGTTGGAAAGATATTTGGCTTCTCCTGGTCTGGCCGGCGTTGCGACATCTTGATGGGGTGTAAGAACAGCTCACGCCAGGCAAAAGGCCAGGGCGAGTATCATCTCTGCAAGCAGCTTTGCACACTGAGCTCACTACAGAGCTCTGAAGAAGGAAGTGAATGCCTCCAGTTAAAGGGGGCGGGGTGGGGAGTGGGCAGGGGCCTTTCTATTTTAATAGGGTAGGTTGAAGAATATAGTAAAGTGAAAATGATGGTCCAAGGGCAAAGAGTCTATCTGCACTCGACAGCCGGTCCTGTCGCGGCTTCAGGAACTGGCACCAGCCGGTGCTCCTCCTACCTCACAGCTGGTCTGCCAGCTCCCGCTCTTCAGCCCTGGCCTCTTAGCGTGTTTCCAGGGCCCAGTCCCGGTCTTCTCCTCTTCTCTGGCGAGCCCATCATCTCGCGGCTTTAAATACAAACCGTCCACTGCTGAAGATGCCCCTCTCTCCCACCTCCTGGACAGTCTAGCCAAAACTGCCTATGTGTTGTCTCCATTTGTGTTCTAAAGGCACCTCAAACTGAACAGGTCCAAACCCAATCCCCTAATCTACTCCCCCTCCACCCCTAGACTTCTCCACCAGCAACCTTCCCTATTTCAGCTGACAGCAATTCCATCCGTTCTGCTTGCTCTCAGGCCAAAATTGCTAAGTTGTGCCTGGCTCCTCTTTTCTGCTCACCACACATCCACTCCAAATGCAAATGCAATTTACTCATTTCAAGGCACGTCCAGATGTCGCACCGTCCCCACCCTTGTCCAAGCCAGCATTTTTCTAGCCTATATTACCACCACCAACCTCCAAACTGCTTTCCTGACTTCTCCTTGCTCCCCTACAGTCAATTCTCAACACATCTGCGCCAGCCATCACCTTAACACCTAACGAGGTCACACCACTCATCTGCTGGAAACCCTGGCTCCGCATCTCTGCATGTTGGAGTGAATGGCAAATCCCTGCAATGGCCCACCAGGCCCTGGGCCATGGCAGATGCTCCTTCCGAGGTGTCTGCACGGCAGCTCCCGCAGGCCGGTTCCCTGCCCCCACCCCTCCAGCTGCCCTACTGAACACGGCAACTTGCCAGTCTCCGAGCCCACTGGTACCCCTTACCCCACTCTGCGATGTTTGTCATGGCAATGACCGTCCTTTCCATACTAGATAAATTACTTACTTATTACTGCTCATTGACTGCCATCCTGTTAGAATGTAAGCTTCAAGAGCCGGCAGGGATCTCGGTTGAATGAACGAGTGACTGTCTGTCCAGACTGCCATATTTTAAACAACAAAAAAAACCCATTACCCAAAACAGCATACCAACCAATGTGACAATTTCCCCATGCGATTAAAGCATCAAACTGTTTGATGAATTCACAACCTTATGGGGAAAAGCTGTAAGTCTGATTCATGTACTGAATCACAAAAAACAAGAGAGGAAAATTACATACTTGATGGAGAACAAACCCAGAACGTCAAGACCTGGTGTTTCTCCAAACAGAGGGCACGCCGGAGCTCCAGAGGCTTCAGCTGCCAGCCACTCCTGATTCCCTGCCTTCTCAAGTCAATAGGAGGGCCGTCTTCTCATTTTATTGCCTTTGGGGAAAAAAGATGCTAGTAATTACAAAATGTTGGGATCTGTGCTAAGAACAAAGTGGTCCCAAGCCTTCATTTACTTTCCATTTGCTTTTGTTCAACTTGGTGATAGAGAAAAACGCACAGTTTTAGAGACTGCCTTAATCTGAGTCTTAATATAGTATTAGGAGACAATGCAAGATTTTACTGAGAAAAAGTGAATTTTTAATTATCTTGTGCATCTACTTAGAAAAACACACACAATGTTCACAACTATAAATTTAAACCTTTTGCACTAAAAAAACCAAACCAAACCAAAAACAAACAAACAAACAAACAAAAAAACCCCCTACAAAACAATAAACACAAAACCACAGGTATGAACTGTAAACCTGTATTATCAACTAGTCTTAAGGTTAATTCTTAGTAGTAATTCAAAATTTTCCCCCTTGGCAATTTTAATGTTTTAGCACCAAATGATCTCCCACAGAGGTGCTCCTAACAACTCTGCCTGCCAGCGTAAGCAGTGGCTCCCGTGAACTCCGCGCCACGCACACACTGCCCACCTCAGACAGACAGGAGGCAGCTCACTGGGATGGGGCCACATTGACTTTCAGGGCAGGGGAGAGAAGACAGAGGGCACACGTGTCACACAGCTGAAATGTAGTGCATTTATATAAAAAAGGCCAGCTTTCGCTCCCAGGTGTGCTCTCATTCTCATACTTTAATATCATGATTTAGAAGATGCAGACGTTACTGCCTAAATATTATTCTATACATTTCCATTGGTGTTCAGGAAAACACTTTAAATTGCTACTTAATTTACACCATCATTACTGGGTTACAGCTTTAGCTCATTGGCAATTTTGGAAGCAATATTTTTGAAAGCTATGGATGTCCCTGATATCCGCTTAAACCGGACCCCATTCAGAGACAGTCTTGGCAGTTTGCACACCTCCATCTCCCACTGCACGAGGTTCTCTGCATGCCCGTCGCCATGGACACAGAAGAGTAAGAAACGCTCTCTCTGTTCGTAGTCACAGTTATTGGCATCGAGGACTTTGCGAATTTCCCGCATCATGTCACTGGGATCCATGGAACTAGTGGTTTTCATGCTCCAGGTAAAGCGTAGGGAACGTGGTTTTGCTTCTTTGTTCTCATCCTTTTGCTCGGTAGACACATTGCGACTGAAATGCACAGTAGCACGTTTACTTTTTAACAGTGCGGGAAAAAGAACCTTTTCTGCTTTAGCTATTACGCAACAACCAGCATCTTCCACAGAACCCACCAAATAACTGACCTCCACTTTCCCTGCAGACGCACGTTTAGAAACGTGGTCCCTCACTAAGATGAACATACACCTGCACCACGCCACCTCCCAACACCTAAAACCACAAACCACATGTGAACAGCTCAGGAAGGAGGAATGTCAATAGACCAGCCTCCTTCTCTGGTTGCCCACAATTTTTAATTTTTCTTCTACCACAATTTTTCTTTTTAATTCGATTCGCTGTAACCTGCACTGTAAATGTTTTTCAGGTGATTCAATATCTGTGGTGTAAAAACACTCTCCCTGCCAATGACTAGGGTGGAGTTACACAGGGGAGGACCCCAGATGCCGACTACACAGCAAAGCACAGGGACAGGTCACTTTTTCAGACACCTCCACTCATCCTAATTGCTTTTCTCTCCAGTTTTCTAATTTGAACTTCTAATTTCGCTTTAAAGACCATTCTAAAATGACATTAAGCTTACTACTGAAATACCCAGAAAAACGAAATGTTAAAGCTTCTCTGTTTCCTTAGGGTTGCAATAGCCCAGAGTTTGGCTGCTGTGTGGATGGGTTTCCAAGGGCGCTCGAGCAGCGGTCCCAATCCTCCCAGGCAGTGTCACAGCCACATGTCTCTCAGGAGCTCTCAAAGCACAGCATCTACTCTCTTCCCATTTCTTGCATGCCCATGTGTGTGTATCTGGACGCTTTGATGGAGACCGAGAACCTAACACTCTTGTGCATTAAAGCCACACACATACACACACGTTTACTCCTATGGCAAATCCATCCAGAGCCAAGGGTGGGCCACAGAGCTCCCCTATGCATACAGCTCTCCCTGCTAGGAGAATGTTCATTTTGGTTCACATCCATCAAAACTGTTTAGAAGCTTCCTATGTATAAAATGCTCTGTGAGATAAAAATGAGCAAAGGCTACCAGAACTAAGGTGGGGTTGAGAAGGAAACAGCAGCAGCACAGGAAAGGTCTGAGCAGTATACTAGAGGGTCCAAGGAAAGAGAGGTCGGGCCCACCTAGTGGTCAGGACAATGGGAAATGGCTTCCTGCGGAGGGGGATGGCATCTAGTAAGAGCTATGAAGACTTCACGGGATTTCAACAAAATACAATGGAAGCTGGAGGGAGGAGAGTTTTTGTTTGGAAAACACTGAATACCATAACCAAAGGCAAGGAGGCAGGTAAGCATGGGATGAGTTTGGGGGCACAATGAAGTGCAGACTGACTGGGATTGGGCAGCAGTATCATCACCGTGACAGCAGCTGATGCTTACTTGATCCCTGAACACCAGGAGATCGATCTTATTATCACCTTCCTATTATGGACAGGAAAACAGGTTTAGGGCAGCTAGAACACCCGCTCAGGCTTGGATGCAATAGAACTGGGATGTGTGTACTCACCCTACACAGACTGACCAGGGCAGTGGAAGCTGGGGTTGCTGGGGGGCACGCAGGCCCTTGAGTGGATGGGATTTGTCAGGCAACAGGTGCTGAATGTGGATTACTTTCACTTAGAAAGTAATGTGATCAGGGTTGTGTTTTAGAAAGACTAGTGAGAGAGCAGATGGGATAATGAGGATCTGAAATAGCATGATGGGTACTGGTGTGGAAAGGGGCACCAGGGGGAGATCTAGAGCATGGCATTCTAAGCCTCTCTGGAGAACCCTAAACCTTGCAATGACTGCTACGTAAAACTTGAAAGTAAAACATTTTACTTCACCATTCTTAAAAAACAAAGCTAACTGGAAATATGAAAATGCTATTAAATATTCTGCTTTTACTCTGAGAACAGAACCATGCCAGCAGTCAACGAAGGGTGGAGACTTCTTCCTGCCAAGGTTCCCTCCGGGCCCAGGGCAGGGAAACCCCCCAGGCCCACAAGGCGTGGCCACAGCCTTGAGGCCAGAAAGGGAGTCTGCCAGGGAACGGCCATGGCACGCGGGAGCCCTCGCGTGGCCGAGCGTGGAGTGGCACAGCCTTGTGGGCTCGGGCTCGCCAGCGGCCGTGCGCTCAGGCTTTCCCCCTGCCACCTCCACAGAGCTGCAGGCTTCCCTAAGCAGCCTGCAGTGAGGAGTAATGACCCAAACATTCAGGAAACAGCGTTGCCTCTGCCACAGAAACAAAGCAATACTTAAAAAATATTTAAAATAGAAATCATTTCCCTCACCTTGAGCCCTCATATCTCCCGTTCCTCTCATATTCAGTTGGAAGCCTCAATGAAAAGAAGGTAGAAACAGAGTGGGAGAGAGAAAAGAAATCTTACACACCAGTACATGACTGCCTATATGTAAACACACCCGCATCAGCATACAGTGAGCACATTTCAATAGCTGAACTCATTAAATAAACCTCTTCTCACAGGCCGGAGCCAGCGACTGCGTGACTGATGCCCACGTACAGACGCCCTGCAGGAAGGCAGGCTGCGCGGCCTCCACTCCTGTGAGCACTCCACCAGGCCCGAGCAAGCCCACTCCTGAATTTAGGCCCGCGGACTTTCTAACCACTCCTCACAGTTCAAAGGGTTTCTAATGAAAAGGAAACAAGGCTATCAGTTAAATTCTACCTTCAATTACAAAACTGACCATAGAAAAATCAACTTTAAAAAAAAACCATGCAGTAGAATTTCCAACAGGAAGAGAGCACTGCCTCAGAGTTTCTTACAACAAGTTGTTTCATGAGTGTCCAGAAGGGCAGCCTGGCCTGAGGAGACCTGAGGGTCACAGGGCACAGAATGGCCCTTAGAGGCAGACTTCCTGCCTCACAAGTGAGAATTCCAAGAAGTGAGCAACATTTTCCGTTCCCTGACTGTTATAATAAAAAAAGATACATTACAAATAAAGTTTGCTTTACAGTAGTGTAAGTAAAAGCAATGGGACGTGCTTTCTTCAGTGTTTGATGGAAAAGTGGCTTTGAGATAGAATACTTTTATTATTTTTCAACTCCCTGGAATATTGAAACATTTCTGCTATACAGCTGCTCACATCTGAATTTTTGAAAAAGTCAAACTGAACACAGCTGTAGATTTGAACTGTATGCTTGTTTCCAGTATCAGAGTGTTATCTAATTTTCCTGTTTTTTTTTTGTTTGTTTGTTTTTGTTTGTTTTTTTGAGGTACTTGGGTCGGGGATTGAACCCAGGACCTTGTATGTGGGAAGCTGGTGCTCAACCACTGAGCCACGTCAGCTTCCCTGAGTTGGCTTTACTGTTTGCTTAGCTTGTTGTTTTTTGTTGTTTTTTTTTTCAGGAGAAACCGGGAACCTGGGACCTCCCATGAGGGAGGTGGGCACCCAACTGCTTGAGCCACACCCACTCCCCTGTCCTGTCATTTTTTAGGCCTTCTGTTAACTAAATCCTCAGTGAAATAAAAATGACGACTAACGTAAGTACCACCTTCTTACCTTTGCATGCTTGTGGCCAATCATTCATTGTACATTAGAGTTACTGAACATCTCATTCTTCAAATAGGTGCATGCTAAGTGTTATTAGTACCAAGACAGAATTATCTGGATGCTAAATAATTCCACCAAAGAAAGAAAATGCACAGAGCATGCGTAGACCTCGTTACATGGGTGCCACAATCCCTCTAAAATGCCTGACAGAGTTAATGTATTTCTTTTCAGTTTCCTTTAAAAGAAATAAGTATTTAGTTCTCAGCAGAAAGTTTAGTTTTTAAGAAAACAATAGGACTAGAAAGCCAAACCTGATGTTAATTGCAGGAGCCATTTGCGGGGTGAGGATTGCAACAACAACAAAAAAGTGTATATATAAATCCTACCTTTTGATAAACCTGAATGACATGTTTCTAAAAGAAATTAAGCCAAAAAAAAAATAATAATAAATTAACAAAAATGACCTGTACAAATTAAACAGAAAATCTAGTTAATTATATAGAGAAAGAAAAACAACAAATAAAACAGGGCCAGTGAACAATGGAATGGTGACATACGTTGAAAAAGTAAATTTATTGTAGACAATTAAATGAGTATGTGATCTTTTTATTAGAAATGTAAAAAAATCTGTCCTTGTAAGAAAAATATTAGCAGCAAGTATTGACCTTTATTTAAGGTTCTTTGGAACTAGAGATAGATATACTCTAAGATAATAAAATTCAATGTCTTGTGTTAAAAAAAATTGCCTTATTATGTAACATTTATGTAATCTAAATATCTTAAGGAAAAAAAGAAAGAAAGAAAGAAAGAAAGAAATGCCTTAGCTCTCATCTGTAATGTAATAGAAAGGAAAACATTTCTTAAATTTCTTCAGAATATCTTATGGACAAAAATTTCACCTTATACATAGACATTAAAAATTTTATTATAAAATGTTTGACCATTAAATGCTCATTGCTTATTTCAGGAGGATGATTTAAACATTAATAGCATGTTGTTATAGTAGTATTATATAAGTCATTTTTTAAGAAAAAAGTAAGATATTAGAGTTTTAATACTTCAAACTTCTCAGAGCTTTTGATCTCAAAATGAATGAAAATTAAATGACAAAACTGTGGGTATTATTTTTATGTTTTATGTAATAAACAGAAAGAACTATATTTAAAAGGGGGACTCCACTCTTTAAAAAAAATTAAGGGTATGATTAGGTTATGCTGAATAGAATCAGACAAAAGAAATTTCAAAATATGGTTTTTATGATCATGCTGTCAGTTACCTGGGGCAAGTACAGGCCAGGCTTTTTAACCTCTAAATTTCTCACCTCTATATTCCTCAAGCCTACTTCTCTAACTGGACACAGCAGGCACTCCATGTATATATTTGCTGAATGACTGACCGAATTAATGAATTCATGGATTTTTAAAAAAAATTCAACCTGTTGACATTGCTTCAGATATTAATTGACCAATTTTAAAAATGTGTTAACTACTGCAAATAACTGCTAACCACTTGAAAATTAGATAAAAGTGGTACAAAGCAAGGTAACATGAATTAAATAAGATCATGCATGTAAAAATATGTTGTAAATAACTAAACACTATGTAATACAGAGTGGCATTATTCAAAAGATTATCTTAGTTGAAAAGTGATTTAAAAGGTCTTTAAAAATATATTTCCATTTCCTCATTTTCTGACCTGGGAATTATTGGTCAACACTTCCATGCTGGGGGCTATTTTAAACAGCAAAATCACCAACAAAAAAGCACAAAAATGTAAAAGACATGGCACTAAATATACCATGAAAAGGACACATTTCCAGTATGAGAGCTGAAACAAGAAGGTAGAATACTGCCTTGCTCCACCTCAGATGGGATAATGCCTATTGGGCAAGTCACATCTTTTGCCCCTCTATGCATGTCTGTGAATGACCACAAAAGGGCCTCAGGTACTGAATCTGGGTTATAAATTCTAGCGATATATTTGCAAATACAGAATTTGTGATTAATGAGGATCGACTGAGTGTGTGTGTGTGTGTGTGTGTGTGTATACACACACATAGTAAGCATTCCATAATGGCAGCTGATATTATTTTTTATCAATAACAGTATTAAGATGACCAAAAAAGAGCACAAAGGGGACAATAAATTCAAGGATTTTAATTATGTGAAAGGTCTTATTTATAGAGCCCACTGCAGACCAAAGTGCACAGGCAAGAGGCCAACTCTGCTGAATGAGAATCACAGGGGAAATACCTGCTGATGGCAGGCAAAACCAGGGGTGAATAGCCAGGTGACTGACACTGGCTCCATTTTCTACCATCAAAGTTTCAGAAGCAGATTTCATTTTGGCCTAGTCCCTGAGGAACGAAGTTGGGGACAGGGAGGCCTGGGACAGGCCATGGAATGGCCTTGAAAAGAAGGAATGAACTATTCCCCAGACTCCTCTTGGACTTAGCTAGTCACAAATGGGTGCTCCAAAACTGCCAGGGTCCTTCAGACCATTCTGCAATTCTGCCCAGACTGGAATGGGGTGTCTTAGGATGGCTGGAAACCTTCTGACTCTTCTGGGCTCTACTTAGTGCTTCTGGGTATCAGAAATCTGCCTTAATCCAGTATCCAATTTTCTAACAACAATTAGATCATTTGGGGAAAGGCAATTTAATGTGACTTGCCTACGTTTTAGATGAATGACCTAATATAAAATAATTACTTGAGGAACTGAAGAGATTGAATAGTAGTATTTAGCATACAGTACAAATGACAGCTTACTAGACACCTGAAGCATTTCATCCATAATGAGATTCTTTCTGAGAATGAACCAGGATTTTTATCTGCAAAACTGGCTCTCAAAATTTTGCTCTCAATATACTGTATTGAGATGGACAGAACAATTTCACAATACAGTCAAAGAGGAAACTTATCGTCCTCTGTCTGGGGGGATGATCACATTGCATGCACTGTCTTCCCCAGCGACTTCTTACTAAGCAAGCCTTGCTGACTACACCATACTGGGGGTTTTATTTAATTTCAGCAAACATGTCAAGTGGATAAATGATGATCAAAAGGAATGGTAATTAAAAAACAAAAAAAACTTCTGAGAATTATGAAAAAGACTCAGATCTATAATTTCTATTCTAAAAGGTTTTAAGGTATAAAGAAATTATAGGAACAACTCTTCAAGACATATTAACTATAAAAACACAAGCTAAAGATCAAACAAAAAACATCTGGGCAGTGGCTTTATAAAACAGAAGACATTTCTTCTGCTATGGGTTCTCACTCTGAAACAACCTGTACCACCTGACACTTACCTCCTTGTTAGTTTTGAAGTTAATTTACTAAAAAGATTAGTGGAGCCACGGCTTCGAGCCTGGGACAATGGTGTAGCTTCATGGGACAGGCTGGGTGAGGCAGGCGGGCCGTTATATGTTGCAGTTCGCCGCTCCCGGGGCTGGCCATGGAAGGTGCTACGACTGGCAGTTCCTCGTGGGAAGCGGATTCGATCAGGGGTGGCTGCACTGCTAATACTGTGTGTTGAAGCAACTGGAGTTCTCTGATCAGGAATAGTGCTACGAGATCAGAAAATAATACACATTTACACTTTGTTCACAAAATCCCAGCTTCGTGGCAAATATGGCACACAAAAAGTTACAATCACAATACACCTTTTAAATACAGGGGAGAAAATCAGTTATAATAAATCCAGATCCAAGGGGTACTTTACAAGATTCAGAAGTAAAAGCAAATTAAATGGGAAAGGGTACCAAAGAAATAATAAGAATATAATGAAATAAAGTCTCATAGAGTTTAAGGAAATAATCCATACATATTTTCAAAGACAAAATTAATGCAGGGAAATTCTAGGACAAAGAAGGGCTAAATCAAGCCTTTTTCCCTTCGCTTCCCTCTCAAATTGCTTACATGCAGAGAACCTTGCCAATATAAAAGAAATGAAGTATATGCAGGTGTAATTGAAGAAATGGCAACTAAAAAGTTTTGGAAGCAAAAAAGGTTTAAGTACTGCAAAATTCCACATGCTGAAAGCAACTTGGAGGGGAGAGGGCATTTCTTATACTTTTTGTACTATGCAAAAGCATGTATACACACACAGACAACCAAGGACACCATGAAACAGAATATACTTAAATAAAATCACATGAAGGACACCTTGCAGACAACTGTAACAAAATCTTGGACTATAAAATCCACAGCACAAATTAAGAAGCAGTGGGTACATACTAGTTTCACAAGGAATGTGTATTTTTCTTACATAGCCTTGAAGTTATCTCCTTCACTGTCTATTGGAGGTAACATCATCTTGGGGTGCCCAGAGGCTGACATGGACATCGACTTCTGATGTCTCAGCCGAATACAGGTAGAAGATGTAGTACAAACTGAGGCAGGGCTAGCTGCGTAAGCGAACATTTCTGTCAGGCTGGGAGGGGGTTTGGGTTCAGGCAGAGGCAGAAACAACAGTATGATGGACCAGTGACAAAAAGAGCAACCTGCAACTTAAAGCACACACCTTCCTCCCCAAGCCATCCTATTTTTGTCAAAGAATAAAAATCTCTTAAAACTCGTTTTGGGGATTCTGGACCAACTGCTAACCTGTAGCTGTTCAACAGTAATATTTAAACTTTATTATCTTAAAGAAAAGAAAATAACACCTTACATATGTTTTGAGTATTTGCTTATGTGAGATGACTATCTTTCGGGCTAGGCATAAAACAAAGCCCATCCTGAAAAAAGATGTCTCCATTCTCATCTAAGTGGTAAAGTGAATCTATGATATGAGCATACTGTGCTCTCAACCTGTTCCCCAGAGTAATAGATTTTAAATGAATTAATAAAATTATGGGTACATTAACTGCAGTTGTTATGTATTAAAGCATCCTAAGTTGTTATTAGCAATATAATTTTGTTCAAAATTCCTCAAGAGGGCAAGAGAGCCCACCTTTTCAAGATGGGAAAGCTAATAAAAAGCAAAATAACTTTTAAAGACAGAGGAACAAAGTGCATGACAGAAATGGCTAGAAGTGTGTAGTTTCACTTGACACAGACAGCTACAGGCAAAACTACGAGACTTTCACCACAGGCTCACTATTCCTTAATTCCAGCTTGGCTACCATATACTGTGAATTACAAAACGGGCAGTATCTTTCCCATAAGGAAAGACTCAAGGAGTCTAAGGAGACAGAAGAATTTAGGATTCTGATCAGTCTTTCAGTCATTTTGCAGAAATCCTTTCAAAGCAGAAACCTGGAAATTGGAAGTTCTTCCTTCCCTCTTTCCCCATACCCAGCCAATGGTGCCATCGGCCTGAGGAGGCCCAGTCCGCCCGCCTCTCCACTTCCAGCCCACAAATGGGGTGCAGAGCCTCGCCTCACACAGGCACACTCACCAGCACCCTTCTTCCCTCTCACACATTCCAATCTACCCGGTATAGTTGAGAACACCCGCAACTACAAATCTGACCTTGTCACCTATCAGCTTATAGCTTTTCAGAAGCTCTCGGAGTCTTCAGGATGAAGTTCAAACTTCTTACCTCAGCATTCACAGCACCTATCCTCAAGCATCCAGTCTAGTCCCGGCCCTCTCTCCAGCTTTTACCTTCTGTTCTTCTCCTTCTGTGGAACCCAACTTCCTGCCTCTTCTGACAATGTGCAGGACACAGGTGCTAGCCTCCCTGCCAGGAGACTTGGTGTCTTTCTATCCACTCTTCAGAACTCTTCTCAGAGGTCATCCCCTCCGTGAAGCCTTCTTCAGTGCACCCTCCTACAGAGAGCCAACTCACTCCCTTCTGTATATTTGGTTCAGGCATCTACCACTGCACTCCAGACACCCTTCCCAACTTGAGCTCCTGAAGGCTCGGTCTGTGATCCTCTCCTCATGGGGTCCCCAGTGTTAGCACAAGTCTTGGGTAGAGCAGGTGCTCAACAAATATTTTCTTATCTGAAAAAGTTAATGATGATAGCTACTAGAATTCTGAGAACTTCTATGAGGGAGGGTGGCTCTAATATAGTCACAGAAGAACTAGAAACAAATGCCTTGAACATTTAAAACATTCAGTCTCATTGTTTTTGCCACTCAGCAGTCATTCTTTTTCCACGGCAACAGCATGTGAATTCTGCTTTGAGGGAACCACCCCCCAACTCTATCTCTGGGCTTCACATGATGCTATCTCTGCCCCAGACTCTGTCCAGCTGCCTTGGCCAGTACGACACTCAGAGATGGGCACGCGCCCAGAGCCAGACCACGAAAGGCCAGTGAGACAATTCTAGATTTTCTTTGAAGCAGAGCTGAGTGTAGGGTGATTTTATGCCTAAAGCTGCCCAGAGCCCAGTAGTGGATTTACAATATAATGAAAATGGACCCTCTCTCTCTCCTTTTGTCAACTAATGGATACCCTTTCTTATTTAAGCCATTTTGGACTGGTTTTCTGTCCCCTGCAAAGCAGAGAGTCCTGGACACACAGATGGACAAAGACATAGACTACTCAATGAAGAGCTTTTATGTATTAGTTCTAAAGGCAATTAAAATTATGGATGATTATTTTAGAAATTTGACTATCAAATCAAGAATTCCACAAAACAATAACAAAATATATCTGCTTTTTAACTTCCACAGTAAGCCTGACAACTTGATTTAGGAAGACAGTAAACAAGTCAGTACATGGCTGCTGAATTTCAACTCTGTACTCACAAAAATTCCACTTACAATTGATAGTCCCGTAACAACAAGCTGCATTCTAAAAGTTCATCAAGTTGGTCAATATTGGTCAATAATTGGTCAATATTCCTGCCACCCCAGAAAAGTGTTAAAATATATAGAAATAGCAATGTTTTTCTTAGGAAACAAGTTCCATGAAGTTAAGTTCCTATTAATCTTTCCAATTGTTTTGTATTTATGTCTGATTGCCTTTATTTAATTATATTTTAATTTTTAAAGCTAATACAGATAAATTTCCTAAAGAACAGGTACTTTTATATGACATCTATCCCATATCAGGACATTGTGACTGCTGACTAAAAGCATACTCAGGGATTAGGCAAAGACAGATTTAAAAATATAACCCAAAAGACAAATGTGCTAATTGTGATCAAATCTCCTCCCGTCAATACCTGCGGCTTCATGCAGAACAAGTGGATAAGTGGATAAAGTAGTAAAGCTGTATTACAATTCTGGAATTTCACCTACTATACTGAATACCTAAAACGTCTATGAAAAGATTCTGTTCTGTTTTATTATAATGACATCATGTCACTTCCTTGAGGTAATCTATAAATACATCTGAAATACTCATATAAACAGATGTAAAAGCTTATGACAAAGCAGGGGCAGAGTGTACATGTTATGTGTGTTGTTTTAACATTATTAACTCGAGGGATCAGATGTTGCCAGTGTAAACCAATAAAATTCATCACATTTATGTTTGAACAGTTTATTATTAATGATGAAAGCTAATTTTGATTATCTACTGTGCAAGGGGCTGTACTATGTGGTTTAAGACTCACTATACATTTACATGATTCTGACAGCCATATAACTGAAGACAACCAAACCATCTCATGTTTTTTTTTTTATATTTTTTTAAAGATTTATTTTTTATTTCTGCTTCTTGTCCGTCCACCCCCCCCGGCTGCGGTGACATGCCGAGTCAGCTTCACCGGTGAGCGGTGGCCCTGCCCATGGCGGCTTTTGCCTTCTCAAGCAGTCCGCCCGCCCAGAGAGGCCCTGGGGTCCGAACCCAGGGTCTCCCATGTGGTAAACCGGCGCCCTATCCACTGGGCTATACAGCCGGCCCCCCCTCATGCTTAATTTATATTGAGTAGTAGTCAATGTTGGAATTGGGCAATTTTCATAGATTGACACCAGAAAAAGGCAGAATAATTATAGCAGGAAAATTATAGTAAAAAGGAGGTTGGGCTTCAGCATGTCTGCATTCAAAATGATATTCTTGGAGAGGAATGTGGGAAGATGCCAATGCAGGAAGCAACAGGAAATCAGTCCCTCCACCAAAACAGAAACTGTTTGAATCAATGATTTTGAAACTCTAGAGTGTGGTGGGACACAGTGTAGCATTCAAGGAAGATCTGGAAGACGACGCTGGTAAACTACTGTAAATAATGGTCAAGTTCACCCTCTGGGCAGCAGCTACCATCCCCTATTACCCAGT